>OVBX01007071.1:0-11186 GCA_900406325.1 Erucastrum elatum
AGGCGCCACGGCGTGGAGCCTGTCGCCCGGGCGCCAGTCCCCAGGACGTGCGGGCTGTCGACGGGCGCCAGGCGCCACGACATGCATCATGTCGCTGGGCGCCACGGCGTGCGTATGCTTGCTTATTTCTGATTCTCGACGGTTTTCCGCGGAAAATCTGTAGATAAGAAATAATCTTGACCGTTGATTTTGAGATAACTGTTTTCGACCCGAACAAGAGTTGTTCGTTGAATAGATCGGATATCTCGATTCGTGGACGTCGTATGAAATTCTTTTCAAATTATACGAGTCTTTTTATTCCGAGAAATACTTTCCGCGGACTTTTAGACTTTGAATTCGTCATAACCGATTTTGACCCCAACAGTTAGCCCCCCAGCTCGTTAGAACTTTTGCGATGTTCTTGCGAGCGGTATGACATGTTAGGTAAGTTAGGCGGAATCAATGGTTAAAAAGCTCCGCGGAAATTCGTGAGATTGGTAGCTGTGCCTTTCAAAGGCTGCCTACGTACCCTTGTTGTAGGGATCAAGCCTTCTGTAGTTCATTTTGGAGTTTAAGACCATTATGACCTTTTTTCCAGCGAGACTTTATCGTCTAGTTATGCGTAGCGTAGAGAATTTCGAGCATGTTGTTGTCGATGGTATTTTCGTATTGGACCTTTGTCGGCCGCAAGAGTAGCCTCGGAGGCTGTTTATTTTGGCCAATTTCGGCCTGTTAAAAATATTTTTTCTCAAATTTATAAAATCGTAGTTTTTATAAATTGAGAGAACTTTTGTTTATCGAAGTTAGAAGGAAAGGTGTGAGTTATCATATCATTCCTAACCCCCTGACGATCACTTTATCCATCGATTGTACAAAACAAGATTTTTCGCGGTTTACTGATTTACGCGAAGGTTTGTGAAATGAATAGACTTAAGTGAAGAGACAAGTTTTGGGATCTCGTATCGGGTGTTTATACTATGCCTGTGAGATGTCAACATCCAGCATGGCTGGGTTTAGGGCAAGACCTAGGTTTACTCTCGGACTAAGGCTTTGCGATGATAAGTCGGTTTTCATTTTGCCTGTTTGCGATTTTAACCTGATTCGTACCGTTTTAAAATCAGCGAAGTGTTATCGGATTATATGATTTGTCTGTGTACGAATCGAGCTACTTCCGTTAGGAAGCGCTAAACGAAATTTCGGTTTTCTTGTATAGCGCGCTATGTTATCCTTGTCGGATGTAAGAGAACCTACCCTTTTAAAGGTGGCTATTGTCTGTTTAGGACATTAGAGATCGTTTGTTGTGATCAGCAAAAATGACATGATACCATTTTGAAGGTGTGTTATAGTTTTGAGATGAGAATTTCGTCTAGGATGTTTTGAGGAAAAAATATCCTTCGAGCGTTTAGCGACGTCTCGCAGTGCCGAAAGTTGAGTTTCCCTTGTGCCGTATTTTGTGTTTGAAATTTTTGCGGGCTTGGAGATGTTTCGCGAATTTTCGCAGCCAAAAACTGTTGTCTCAGTTTTGGCGCTGAATTGTTCGATTTTTGATCAAGGAATTAGGACAGAAGGGTCTCGTAAATTTGACCAGGGAGAAGCGTCTACCTTCACTGTGTTTCGTGAAGTGTTGGACTTCCCGAATTTATTTTTAAGAATGACTCGTATAGCTCTAGGAGCTTTGTTACTAGTGTTTTCTTTTCATCCTGCGTTTTATGGAGCATATATAACTTAACTGATTGATGATATGTTTAAATTTTCCGTTAACCATATGGTTGTTAGGACTGAGTTTCGTTATGAAGAATTCATCGTATGATTTCCGATTCTGGGTTGTACGACAATCTGCTTGTATTATAGTCACTTGGCGTTTCACAACAAATCGTGGATTGTCGTTTAGCCGTTAGCCATTAAGCGGTCGGAGCAGTGGTCGCTCAGTAGTCTTGGATTGGCATGGAGGCTAGCCTCATTCATGTATACAAGGAAGTTGTTGGTAAAGGATCGTCGCAGAATAGGTGCGGATTCGGTTGCAGTGTCATTTCCTGCTCCGGCGTAATCGGGGGGAGTGAAAGTAGGAATCAGCAACCTCATGGAGAAGAGTTATCTACGAAAGTTTTCTGTTAGACCCGTTAGGTTTATTTTACGAAAGTTTCTTCGTATGAATTAATTCAACCATACAGAGGATTTTTCGTAAAAGTATTGTGAGAGGGGCTTTTTGTAAAAGTAACTGGAGAGTGTTTCTCACAAATTGCTCGTAATATCTGCGATCATGGAATATGTTTTCCTCTCTCGCTTTCCCGTATTGCGAATTCGTTTTGCATGAGACCAATTTTCCTTTCCAATAGGCTATTTCGTATAAAGAGTTTTCGTTATACAAAAGTAATGGATGACCGGTTTCATAGAGATAGAAAATCGCAGATTTTCAAAGTAGCGATGTTTCCATGGCTTACACGGGAAACAGTTCCGCTTTGAATTCGACCTTTGGCGAAACTTGCTTCGAAATACTCATGGAGTTTTACCGAAGGTTATTTCGTTATTTTTGTAATTCACCGTCATGCTATTAGTCTGACGTTGCTACGAGTTTCTGGTCGCGAGTTTGCGACGAGAGACGACGTAGAGTTTTCAAGACTGTGTTTGTAACTGTTTGGCTATGCTGCTAGCGTTTTAGACAAATCTCAGAGTGTCGTTTGCCTTTTGAAAAGATTTTGACAGGCACATTTTATTGCCTAAGCGTTCTTCTGCTTATTGCTACTTCCCTTTTTCCTTTTACGAAAGAAAACGGGTTGGCCGTTCTTTTGGAGGCTTGTGTACGTTTTTTCTTTCTTTTAAGAAGCGGGACAAGTACGCTTAGAGAGTGGGGTGATCGTTTCTCGGTTTTTCGAGAGAATAGACCAGTTTGCATGTTCTGCCTGGACAGTCAAGGAACAATGGAACAAGACTAGAAAAATTGCTTAAGACTTAGCTTGCTAGACTATCCACCTAGGTTCTAAGTTCCCTAAATTCCACGGCAGTTTTCAAGACGTTTTTATTCCGTTCCCTCCAAGATAAAAACCTTGACAGAATTTTCTAAATCGGACGTACCTTAGTCTCATTGATGATTCGAGATTACCTCTTCTTCCTTCCCCTTCTCCTCTTGTCGTGTGACCTAAGTTTCAACTTTCGTAGGATTTGTTACAAGAACGGGTGTGTATTTCGTCGAAGGATTCTTGCGGGTATGAGTTAGTAGTTTGTCGAAAGTTTCGTATGGCCACTTTCGATCCAACGTCAAAGGACTTCGAAAAGTCAGTTGCTGAATTTCATATGAATTGGTTTTTGATGAAATTCTGACGATAATATCGGAATGAGGAAGGGATATCAATGTCCAAGTTCCCGTCCATATTTCTTCGTATATCTGATTTTACCAAGTTGACATGGTGTGATTTGTATATTGTCGAAGAGTCTATCAATGGTTATGAATAGAAGTTTTCGACTCAACGTGGCAGAATTTGGCAAAACTCATATTGCGTTTTTGTTTCGAAGGAATTTTTACGAAATCGTTGAACCAAAGGGAGGAGAAGCAGGCAAAGAAGAGTGTTTTGGCAAGACGGGTCAATGGACTAGGCGCCACCCGAGTGAGGCTCTCAGTTTGTCGGGCTGTGAGCGAACTGGTCATGTTCCAGATCTTATTGTTTGATACAATATTGCTTTATGAATGATATTTCGTAAAATATGGTCGAGCTTGATCTTACGAATGCTGTTTCCTAAAATGCTGTCGAGCTTTTATTTTTTGAGAGTTATTCCACAACTGCTGCCGGGTTAATTTTACGGGAAGTCGTTTCGTAAAATTGTTGTCGAGTTTAATTGTGCAAAATCTTTCTCGTGAAATATTGTCGAGTATTATTTTACGAAAGGTGTTCCTTTAAATGTTATCGAACTTAATATCAGAAATCAGAGTTGCGGTGAAGCGTAATTTTGGTGACTAAACTTAATCATAAACTTTCTTGTTTCCGTAGGATTGACCCGAAGGAGTTTTGAGTAGTTTTTGAAAGGTAAGCTTAGTAGGAAAAAGTCGAGAGTCCGCAACAATCAAAATTTTAGGTGTCAGAAAACGTTTTAGCAGTGAGGGATATGATCTCTCGTTTCGGCTTTGTTCAGTTTTCGTTAACCGTTTAGGCTTTGAGTGATTTTATAGAAATCAATTCCGCTTTTTCAAAACTGGTTTGAGAAGGATCGAGTATTCCGTACGGCAAGCTGGTCGAGACAAAAATAAGAGGAGCAACATTCTCAAAGGAAGTTGCTCGGAAAAGTTGTTTTGAAGAAGGACAGTAATGGTATCGGTCTTCCGAATGTATCCCAATTCCTCGTATAGTTAAGATGGTTGGTGTTTTAGAATAACCGTAATCGTTTTATACGATGAACTGCAATCTATTCGTTAGCCGAACCTTCCGAGTTTCTTCCGTAACTTTCCCGATTGTTCTGATCGAAATGAAATGGAGTTTTGAACCTTGAAGCTTTTAGAGCAAGGATGCAAAGTACGTGATTGGACCTGAGTCGTGATGAATTAAGAAAGATCCGAGTGCGTCTGCGGAGTATCCAGTAGCACGTTGCAAGGGGTCGATCCACGACTCGGGAAACTACCTTTGGGCGCTAGTTGCCACGACGCGAGTCCTGCCGTCGGGCGCTAGGCGCCACGCTGCAGGGCCTGCCGCCGGGCACCAGGCGCCACGACACGAGGCTGCCGCCGGGTGCTTGTGGTCGTGATGTGGTCGTCGTCGGAACTCGGGATTGTGCCGTTTGGCAAATTGGGATCTATCGCCTGGTTATTCGTTTTCTCGTCAGTGAGTAACTCAGGGTTTCTCAATGGTTTCGAGGAGAACGAGTTTTATTTTAGATTTCTAAAAATCTGTAATTAGACGAATTTCTTGGGGTTTGATAGATTTTATCGTTGCCCTTTCTGTTTTGTAGCGAAAGTGCGAGCTCGTTTTTGTGCTCTTCCAGTGGTGAAAAGCTGCGACTAGGTTTTTCTATTTTCTCGAGCACTACGGCGTTTGTTAAGCGTTGGCCGTAGGAGAAGTTATGCTAAAGTTTTTTACCAACGTTTATGCGAGCTGCGAGTTTTGTCTTTCATATTTCCAGACATCATTTCGGTCAAGCGTTTTATGGCCTTGAGAGTAAGAGTAATCTGTCACACCCCCCTCCTTCTAGCGCCAAACTGTGGGAACCAAGATTCGCACCGTCGATTTTAATGAATAAAAACGGAGGAAAGTCAAGTCAAGCCGACTTTTCCTGAAGGTCTTGATTCTCTGCAATAGCCAACGACAAGTGACCGAACAAATGCAGAAAATATAGAAAAACGAGTTTTACGTAAAGTAGATCGAATTCGTGTAAGAGCGTTGCGATTATTACAAAAGATCGTAAAAGCTTTGACCGCGAGAACTGTCAGCGATTTCCCTAGTTCTTGTCATCTCAAAACCCTAAACCTAATTGAGTCGTAGCTCGATAACAAAAGACGAAAACCATACGAAAAATGTGTTGTTAAGATTTGGGACTGGACCTTAAGAAAGGCTGCCTACGTACCCCTTTCGAGGATCAAGTCGGACGTAGTTCAGTTAGAAAGATTTGAATAAGAGATCGAACTGTCTGGCGGAGTTCGTCTGGTACGAGCGTTGGTCATAGAAACAGGCATGTCGAGAATAATGCCTAGGGTTTCTATGTGCGGAAATCTAAGTAAAAGGATTGTTAGATTCTTTGGAGAGGAACAGAAGTCTGCGGACAAGAAGAAAATAGAACGAGAGACGGCCAGACGTCATAGGTCCTGCCTTGCTAGTCTAACCACCTAAGTTCTAAGTTCTCTGAGTCTAAAATCTAGGATCTGCTCTCTTAGTCTGATAATTTTCGGATCTCTTCTTCTGCTGCTCCTCCTCTCCTTATATACATGTCTAGGTCGGCGGCCCTTTTACCAGTTCGCCTTTGGGCTCAAGTATATCTCTTTTCAGGAATATTCCATTTCTCGTCGATCTTCATAAGTATCCTCGAATTTTTACATTTATCTTTGGAAACTTGACATTTATCCTAGTAGAGTAAACCATGATAGCTTTGTTGGGCCTGAATCCTTAAAATCGTAAGTGAGCTTGTGGGCACGTTTCATGCCTTTGAACGTTTATACGATTTCTCGGAAAGATTTTCTTTCTTCGCAAAACAATTCGTATAGCTTAGAAAAAAACAATGTTCAAGTCGATCGTTCTTGTTAACACGATACACTTTACGAGAAAACCAACCTTCTCAGTTTTAGTCGTAAAACTTCGATGATACAATCGAGACAAATCGAGACACCGGGTCCGTAGCTGAGATGACACGGCCATACGAAAGTATACGGAAGTCACGGGAATGTATCTAAGTTTGGACAGACCGAATTAAAAGGAATCTGCCTTGAAACTTCAAAGAGACTGTTCTCTCAAACCGTGAGGACCCAGAAAACGATCAAGATATCAAATCGAAAGCGTTGCCGCGACGCATGATGTCATCCGGGCGCCAGGCCCCATGACGTGCAGCCTGTCGCCCGGGCGCCAGGCACCATGACGTGCTTGCCGGGCGCCAGGCGCCACGGCGCGCAGCCTATCGCCCGGACGCCATGCCCCAGGAAGTGCGGGCTGTTGCCGGGCGCCAGGCGCCACGGCGTGCAGCCTGTCGCCCGGACGCCATGCCCCAGAACGTGCGGGCTGGTACCGGGCGCAAGGCGCCACGACGCGCAGCCTGTTGCTCAGGCGCCAGGCCCCAGGATGTTCGGCCTGTCGCCGGGCGCCAGGCGCCATGACGTGCAGCCTGTCGCCCGAAAGCCAGGCCCCAGGACGCGCGGGCTATCGCCGGGCGCCATGACGTGCGGGTTGTCGCCGGGCGCCTGGTGCCATGGCGTGCGTGTGCTTGCTTATTTCCGATTTTCGATGGTTTTCCGCGGAAAATCTGTAGATAAGAAATAATCTTAACCGTTGATTTCGAGATAACCGTTTTCGACCTCAACAAGATTTTTTCATTGAATAGATCGGATATCCTGATTCGAGGACGTAGTATGAAATTCTTTTCAAATTATACGAGTCTTTTTATTCCGAGAAATACTTTCCGCGGACTTTTAGACTTTGATTTCGTCATAACCGATTTTGACCCCAACAGTTGACATGTGTCCCCTTCTTCAATCTTTTTACATTTTAAATCCTTCTTTTATAGATTAAAACAATTTGGTTCATCACTTTTTAATTGTGCACTACCTTGTAAAAGAATATAAATATATTTTAAATCTTTAATTTATTCACAACTAAAAATAACATAAACTTCACTATTTTATTAATCGTTATATTTTTTATTATTTTATTTGCAAATTATATATTTATTTAATATTGATCAAGTTAAGAAAAATAAATTAGAACACAACTCAAAACCAAAACATAAAGTCTCTATAATCATAGAAAAAACAAAATGCCAAAGACACACTAACTAAGTAAATGTGTAGAGCTGAAACGATATCAAGAACAAAAACTAACTTAGCTCAATTTATCATAGAATGTTTTGGTTAGAACAAGGATATGTTGGAAAATAGTAGAAAGATAAATTCCGAGACAAAGCATCTTTCGAATACAAAGAAACAAGATCAAAGACCACCACAAAGTACCAAAAAAGCGTGTTAGAGCAAGAATATTCAACAGAAGAAAAAAATCGCCACGAAACAAGAAGACAAATATTTAACACACCATAAGTGCAGCCACCAGCTACGATGTACGAAGCACCTTACAAACTTAACAAACACAGAAAAATGCTCATATCAGCGGAGAACCACGAAACTATAGATAAAAAAGGCTAAAATTCCCATAAACTAACTTCGCACACTTATACTAAGAAAAGCAAGGGAAGAAAACATACAGCCTGGAGGAGGGAGAATTAAAGTTAACCACCAAGAAACCAAAGCCCAAACATGAGACCAGACACAACATTATAAATCTACAGAGCATACACAGAAGAAAACACTGTCTAAACCTAGAGTCGCAAATTGGCAAAATAGAGAGCCACTAAAGACACAAGCATTGATGAAATCAGCAAACCGTGGAGCTATCCTTAAACTACGAAATAAAGCATAGAAGTCAGATGATCATTAACTAGATCTCGAAAATCAAACCGAACATGAATTATCGACAGTAAGCTAACGAAGAAGAAATCAACATCAAAGAAGAGTAGACTCTAATCTAACCCAAGGAGATGCACTTCCTAACATCAACAAAAATCTAAGTAAGAAAAAGAAACATCTAATATTGACCGGAACAACCAATAACGCTGTGAGTAACAACCACACAACATGAAACTTATAAACCCAATCTAAAACAAATACCAAACAATTTGAGGAAAAACAAACATACAGAGGTGAATAGTTTTTCGGTGAGGATGAGAAGCAAAGCACACCGAAAAGGTAAACGAAATACATAGATGGTGACGGCTCAATGTCAAAATATGGAGAGAGAACACAAAACATCTTAAAGAATAATGTTCAAATAATTCAAATACAAAATAAAATACAATTTATAACGTTAAACTATTAATCTTAAAACAAAAAATGCAAAGTTATTGAAATTCAATAGGCTTTACATCAGAAGCCTTACTATTATATACACAAAACATATTATTGAAAAAACATACACAAAATATATAAACCTGTCACCTATTATTATATAACACAATAAAAACATTAAATAATGCTCTTAGCGAATAGAGATGACCACATAATTATATCATCCAAAAAAAATAATCAACAACAATAAATATCAAAATTTTCAAATTCTTATTATTAAGATTTATGATTAAAAATATACTGTACCAACTTTGAATGTATCTTTACGATCAATATACACCTGATTGATTAAATTGATATAGTCACAGCTATTTAATTTTGACAAATCCAGAGCGAGAAGAAACTGGCGGTTAATATGACACCTATGATTAGTTGAAATTATCACCATAAGCACCGCTCACAAAATATAATTCATTGAAATCAACCTAGCAGAGTCCAAAGCATCAAACTATTTTAACACCTCTCCATCACCCCAATATACATAACTAGGTCTGGGCATGAATCTCAAACCCGAACCCGATCCGAAGTAAGAATATCGGATCAGTTACAGATCTAGCCGAACACGAGTGACTTCCTTTACTTTGGGTTTCAGGTTCGGTTCCGTTTTAGCCGATAACTGAAGAGTAATCCGAGTTGATTCCAAATGAGATGATGCAAAATAAAAGATAAATAAAAAAATGCAGTTTATCTAACTAGCATGGATTTATCAGTTTAAATTTTTAGGCATGTTTACTATCATATTTAATTATTCATATATATAAATAATGTGAAAAGTAATATTTTCACAACATAATAAATATATACATATAAATATGTATGTATAAACTCTAATTTAATATAACCATTGTAAGATGAAGTCCACATTTATAAATTAATCTAAATCATAATTTAAATTAATAAGTTTCAATCAAATAATAAACAATTCAGCTATTACACTTTCAAATTGTCATGCATATATTTAAACTTAATTTTTTTTCCATAGTAACTATGCAAAGACTACAATCAAATTAAGAAATTCCATATGATCATATACATATTTTGTTTTCTAAAATACTATTTGAAAAAATGTTCTAAATTATAAAATCATAGTCAAATCATAACAATATTAGCAAAACCGGCGCGTAGCTCCGGCAACCCTCTAGTAACATATATAAAGGCTCTTAAACGATAGCTGTTTATTTATTCAGGATATGTTAAAAATAGTTTTGAATAATATTAGTAATTTAACTGATAATTTACCATTATTTTCAGAATAACTAAAAATTACAAATATAATATGATAATTAAAATTTTATTATATTATACTTTAGTAATAAAATATTATATATATATATATATATATATGTTTATATTATATCTGGTTTAGAAATATTAAACCGGAATTATAGAATGTATCATCTATCGTTTAAGATAAATTTCGTAGGACAATCAAACTCAATCATTGCGATCATTTCTGAATAAGTAAGCAAAGAATTCAAAAATAATTATGCTATAATTTGTGAAGTGATTTTTCTGCTCGGACATTAGAAGTTATAATGTTTAAAGTCTTTATTACCCTTATTAGATTATATTTTTTAATATACAATTACTCAGAAGCTATATACAAATTTTATTAATTTGATAGTCATCATTATCTAAAAAGATTATATATAGCCAAAAATATTTTACATAATTTCCCCCCGTTTCAGTTTAGTTGTCGTTGTAGAATAGAATTTTAGTTTCAAAATAAGTGTTGTTTTAGAATTTAAATACAAAATTTATTTAAATTGCCAATATTCTTCTGTCTATTTTTCTATTAGTTGAATGTGGTTAGGTGGATTGGTAATGGCGGTCTTATTTTGGAAATATACAAAACTATTTTTTAATCTATGTGTATAAACCTGGAATGACGAAGAAACATGTCAAAGGTTGGTTGCTTTCGAAACTCAGGCCTCCACAGTATTTGAATCATTCTACTCCTTTATTTCTATAACTTCAAATGCTCTTGATTTTCTGTCAATTCTATAATGTTCATATAATATCTTCAACGTATATGTCTTTCTCACCCTTAGTTAATTTAGCCATAATTGTTTATCATGCTAAGGCTAACCAATCATGCAAAATATAAACGGTCCTTCTTTTGATGGATTCTTTGAATGATATTGGTGTTATGGACTGAGAAAATATCAAAGCTTTTAATTCTGGCAGGCTTGATGACGAGAAACAGAAAGGGATTCATAATAGAAAGAGACATGTCTCTGGAGGAGAAAGTACAGTGACAGCATTGGATCGTTTCATCCGCTTCCAATAACCAGTAGAGCATGAGGAGCTACATTGTAGTCTTGTGAGCGAGTACCACATGTTAAAACCGCTCAAAGATCTCAAGGTAAGGACATTGGTACTTTTGATATGTGCATTTGGTTGTTTGATGTGTTAGAGGTCGCCTTTTCTGATCCGAGTTTCTATTGACGGTGGTTTAGTTATTTAGTAAGTACTAAGGTGACAAGCCACGTGATAAACATTTTCTTTTTGTTTAATAATAATATGATAGAGAACAACAGTATGATAACGTATAAACTCTGTATATTTTTGTAACACCCGTATTTCTCAAAATAAATAATAAATAATAATGTCTTAAAATCTCCAT
>OVBX01007072.1:0-11185 GCA_900406325.1 Erucastrum elatum
GCTGATCCAACCACAACAGCTGCAGTTGGAACTGTTGGTTACATGGCACCTGAGATTACAACATTTGGACCTTCCACTGGAACCGATGTATACGCTTTTGGTGTTTTCTTGCTTGAAGTAACTTGTGGGAGGAGACCTGTGGAGCTTCACGTGCCAGTTGAAAAGCGTTTTCTGATCAAATGGGTTTGTGAATGCTGGAGAGTGTCCTCTTTGATTGATGCTATAGATTCAAGGCTGACAGAATTCTCATCGGGAGAAGTCAAGAGGGTTCTGAAAATTGGGTTGCTCTGTGCAAACCTTGCTCCAGATGCAAGACCGTCCATGGAACAAGTGGTGCAGTACTTAAACGGAAACTTAGCTTTGCCTGAGTTTTGGCCATATTCTCCTGGAATTGGAGCTCTGACTCCATCAACGCTTTCACCAGAACAGCTCTCGGTCGAATCATCATCATTGTCTTCTTCCTTATGCAACACCTCAATGTTTATTACTCATACAGTCCTCTACGGGGGTGGACGATGAAAGTTTCTAACAACTTCCGTTATCTTTGGTCTCTTGTCTTGGACTGTTTTTCAACCATTTCTGTTCCATGTTTGTTTCATTGTTTGCTCACAGCATGTTCATTATTGATATTGTCCATCGAGTTTCACTGGTAGAGCGATGAAACAGAACTGGTCTTTTGTGAAAAATTCTTGTAGCTACTTTAATAAATACTTTGACAACAGTTGTTATTGTCAGTCTTTATTCAAGGCATGGGCCAATTGTAGATTAAAGACACTCAAAACATTAGAGATTTTCTAAATTTTATGTTTTTGTGACTTGTTGCGTTTGAGTTAGAAGATTCAGAAAAGTGCAATCTTGGAATTAGGTGGAAACCTTGGGTTTAAAGGTAGGGCTTTGTTTCGCCTTCTTGTCATTGTTTTTTTTGTTGGTATGTTAAGCTTATCATTGGTTTTGTCTAACTAATTCAAGTTTTAACAACCTTTAAAAAAAATCAATTTAAATAATTTAATTAGTTCAAATACTAAATTAATCAGAAGATATAATTTTTGTTATTACACATATAAAACATATCATCATAATAATAATCTAATAAAGTTTTATTAATACTTTAAATTAACTTAAAAGAAAAATATATAAAATAAATCATTAGCAATTATCAGATAAACTCATGAAATCAAACTCTTCTATATCAAAGTTTTAATTGCATTATATATGAATTTCCTCTTCTTATGAGTTTTCTAGTGGCACGTAATGAAACCTCTATAAATTAATAATGTTGGGACTACACCAAAAATATATATTTTTATTAATTTATAGAGATATTAATTTATCGATATATTAATTGAACCAAAAATTCAATTTGGGACTATAGAATTATAATATTTTATAGAGATTTTTAGTGTATATTAATTTATAAATTATTAATTTAAAGAGGTTATACTGTATTAACAAAATCTATAATTCTTAAAACATACTTTTATTTATGTACAACTTTATAAACTAAAATTAATAAATTATATATGTCTAGTCTCAAATATTAAACAATGTCTCATGCATAATTTTGTTAATATGTTTTCCAAGAGATTGTATATTTTATCTCATCACCCTTTAATTCAAATTAGTAAAAGCAATGTCATATGCATAATATAGATTCCAAACATCAAACATTCATGATTTTTATGTGAATGATTCGAATTATATACCTATTTTTTTGATTGGTGAGATAATTTGGCAGCATAAAAGTGAAGTAAAATTTCTTTTTAAAATAAAAAATAAAAAATAAAAAATATTAAACGACTTAAGATTTTTTTAAAGTAAACATCATCACATAACTTTCAAACTATTTCTAAAATTTTTATAATACTCTTTAATAATAATTATCTTTGAATATAATTAAAATATTTTTAAATAATCACTAAAATATTTAAAACTAACAATTTAAAAATAGTAAAACATGCCAAATAAATAAAATATCCTAAACTTATGGAAAATATTACAAGTAAGCAAAACTAAAATTATCACATAAAATTATTCAAAGATACGAAAAATAAATAAAATTACCAATTAAAGTTATTAATAACATGAAAAATAAATAAATAAACTAAATTATGGAGATTATGAAAAATATTAAAAAATAGAATGATTAAAAACACAATAAAATAAGATTTTTTCCTAAAATTATGAAAAACATGACAAATAAGCAAAATTATCTAAAATCATGGAGAACATGACGTAAGCAAAATCACTTCATAAATAATAGTATAGATAACATGAAAAATAAATAAATAACCTAAATTATGGAGATTTTGACAAATATTCAAAACTAAAATTATTAAAAACACAATAAATAAGAAAAATTCCTAAAATTATAGAAAACACGACAAATAAGCAAAATTATCTAAAATCATGAAGAACATGACAAATAAGCAAAATCACTTCATAAATAAGAGTATAGATACATATTGCAAAATAAAATATATTTTATTCAAAAGAGACACAAACATATTGTTTTGATCTTGATAATAGAATACTTATTTCTTTCTTTGTTGTTTTTGGGAAGATAGGTTATTATGTACATATATGTTAATTGGTTCGTAGTTAAAAAAAAAGTGAATCTGTTTACAACTTACTACGGGTCCCGATTGGTGATGATTGTAGCTTTAAAATTTTTGTTAAGAAAAGTTGTAGACTTTTTACTGTAGTTTTATTGCTGTAGATTTTATGAAAAACTCAAAAAGTTATTTTAAATATTTTGCTCTAAAAAGCACTTGTACAGTTGTAGATTATTTCAGGAGCTATAATTTTTGAAAATCATTAGAGTTTGATTGCTGTGAATTTGGTATTTTAGAAATACACGATGTTGACCGGGTGATTGTGGTAGAGTGGTAAAGAGACGAGACTGGGACACAACATATTTCAGGTTCGATCCACCTGCTACGCGAAACTAAGTCACAATTATCTTGGTCACCTAACACGGATATGGGTAGAGCTGGGTTGCGGGTAAAAACCGCTCCGCTGACCCGCCAACCTGCATGTTTCAAATTTTTTTTGGTCAAAAAATCTGACCTGCACAACCCACAAACAAGTATTTTTGTACATGCACCCGTCCCGCTTAATTATTTAATTTATTTGTTATAAAATATAATATATTTATAATTAAAATTGTATATAATATTTAAATTTTAATTTATTTTTATTTAATTATCATAATTTTTTTTAAAAAAATTATTTACTATTTTTACCAAAAAATGTTTTTTTCAAATTTATTATTATTTTTTAAATATGCGGGTCCGCGGGTACTCGCGATCAAAATCCATCAACTGACATCAGCCCCGCATAAATAATTCATGACCCTCACCCGCACCCGCACCCGCTAAATGATTTTTTCATATTGGTCGACCCGCACCCGCCCCACAGCGGGTCAAACGGGGCGGGCCCCGCGGGTTTAACCTCATATTCCCAGGCCTAGATATTGGTCTATGTTTTAGGGCACATTTGAATATCTGAGGAGAATGTCTATCCGTAGGCTGCACATCTCCTTGGAG
Organism: Erucastrum elatum; assembly: GCA_900406325.1. Taxonomy (NCBI): domain Eukaryota; kingdom Viridiplantae; phylum Streptophyta; class Magnoliopsida; order Brassicales; family Brassicaceae; genus Erucastrum; species Erucastrum elatum. Next base: position 3,546 of record OVBX01007072.1, read on the forward strand.
ATTAGTCTGAACCTCTTCATGGGCCTGTGATACCCCTAGATCAATCAAAAAAAAGGCAAAAAAAAGAAATACACGATGTTTTAGAGAGCACCTACAATCATTACCAATCACACCCACGTCTATAGTGAGTGAATGGATGAGTAACTGTGAATTTGAGTCAAAATGGTTTAAAGCGGGAAAGTAACGATTAACTGGTTCAAATTTATAAGTTTTTTTTAATAATATATATTAATAATCTCCCAAAATGGGCAAATCAGAACCCGGTTATCCGGCAAAACAGTGACTCTTAGGTTACAAGACTAAATGAAGAAGATCAATACAAGCTAATACACATTAAAAAGGAGAGAAGGCTGTAGGAAGAAGGCAAGGAAGCACAAGCGATCCAGCTCTAGTGAACGCCGGTGACTCTTTCAGCCTTCGGGACTTCACGAATCCAGGGCGTCCAAACCCAGACGAGATCCATCGCCGATTACCAGAAGAGAGCCACCCTCGGAGCGCCCCCGCGGCCACAAACGTCGGGTTCAACAGAAGCTCTGATTCCTAACCCTAGCCACCGTGTTGAGCTGAAGACTGCTCCACCGCACATGTCCGAGGTATCACGGATCTCTGCAAACTCGAGCGAAGAAGAGAAAAAAATCGGACCGATGAGAGCAAATCTAAGGGAACCCGCCATCCCGCGTAGACAGACCGCCGACACCACATCTCCTCGACAAACGAAGGATGGGGCCTCCGCCCCGATGACTGACACGCGACCTCCAGTAGCTTCACAGTCGTCCTCTAACGGCTATTTCGCACCATACCGTTGACGAGCCACCAGAGCAAAAGTCCCTTATTAGGAGTCCACCGCAACAGGAACCCTAATCGATTTGCAGCGAAAGAAGGAGAGATCCTACCAGTAGACACCAGAGACAACCGTCCCGTCATTACGGTCAAGATCCGAGAAGGGGAGACACTAACATCCACCAGCGGAGTCACCAGAGTCCATCTGAGTCTCCACCTTTGAATGAAAGCGAAGAAAAAAAGTAGAGAAAAAACTAAAGAAAGCGCATGTAGTTTACTTGCCACTCAAAGGCCGAATTTTGGATCGATAAAAACTTATTTTTGACAAAGACCATTTGCGATGAAAGCTATTGAAATTTAAAAGTTTACTTATTATTAAGCTGTGGTTTTCAGTTCCACGTATAAGGCATTCCATGATCTCTATGGGTCTATCGATTTCTTCAACTAACGGATCAGTTTTCATTGGGTTCTAGTCTTACTGAGTGGTGAATGTAGAATTCTTTTTTGATGGGGGAAAATCACACATATAAATTTAAGAAAAATGATCTCTATGGGTCTATCGATTTCTTCAACTAACAGATCAGCTTTCACTGGGTTCTAGTCTTACTGAGTGGTGAATGTAGAATTCTTTTTTGATGGGGGAAAATCACACATATAAATTAAAAAAAAATATGGCTACGATATAATATCTAGTAGAAGAAAATAACTAAAATCTTAGGTATATTATGAAAATTTCAAAACTTATATGATGGCACTTGCCACCTTCTTTGGTTTATCTAGATTCACCAGTCACCACCAGTGGCGAAGCCAGAACTTAGGGTGTGGGGGGCATGTGCACACACGATTATATTGAAATTCAAAAGTATATATATATTTTTTTGAAAGAATTTTAAATTTATTCACTCTAAAAAAACATTTTTACAGCAGGAACTGCAAGCCTATTACAAAATTGAAACTCATAAATATTTACTCACTCAAATTTTTTTTAAATCTTCAATTCCTTCCAAACCACACTTCCATGGCCTTCTCATATCTTTTGCTTCTTTTCAATCTCAGGGAAGTAATTCTGTTTCTTACCAACTTATCTAGTCTTAGCACAAGAAGAGAAGCTGCCAGAGCTGTTTCTCCCACTTTCCTTCGATTTCTCTCAATCCAAATTGCATAAACTGTAGCTTGAAAAAAATATCTCCAAAGAAAAGTCACCACTCTGTCATGAAACCCTCTTATCAGTGTCTGATAGACTTGGCTCCAACGACTCTGACTCCCACTTCTCTCCAAATTTTTAATTAGCCCCTTCCAAACAATTGCTGAGTAACTGCATTCAAAAAACAAATGCTCCCTTGTTTCAATATCACTCGTACAAAACCAGCAAGCAGTTGTAGCTTGTGGATTCCAGAGAAGCACTCGAGCACCTGTAGCCAATCTATTCTGAATGGCCAGCCATGACAGAAAGGAGAACTTCGAAGTAGCTTCACTGAACCAAATTCCTTTAGACCACAAGACCTTCTGCCTCTTATCTCTGATAATATCCCAAGTATGAGAAGTGGAAAAATCAGTAGAGTATACATCATTAACTCTCTTCCATAAATGAATATCCTCCAGATGATTAAGGCCTTTATCTTTCAACATTATTATCTCCTGCTCAATCTGCTGAAAGATATACACCTTGCGTCTTCTCGTCCTGTGATTTTGAACTACTCCTTCTACAGTTGCATCAATAGAGATACCCAACTCCACACATCCTCTACCTCCCGTGAAGTCATACAAAATGCCCAATGATGACCAACTATCAAACCATAAAGAAGTAGTAGAGCCACTATTGATTTCCATTTTTGTAAAATGAGCAGCTAAAGGCCTTAATTTCAGAAGCTTCTTCCACATCCAAGAACCCAAAGTGCTATTTTCATTCACATTCCAGAATGATCCTTTTCGAATAAGATACTTCCAAACCCACTTAACCCACAGTGACGATCTTGCAGATAGTACTCTCCATATCAGCTTCAGACAAGCCACTCGATTAGCTTCCAATAATTTTTTTAAACCCAAGCCTCCTTCATCTTTCGGCTGACAAACATCACTCCAAGCAATTTTTGCCTTACTTGTAGATAATGTTGGCCCCCACCAGAGGAATGCTGAGCAGATGCTGTTTATTTCTCTAATGCATTGACTGGGAAGTCGAAATGCAGACATCCAGAAGTTGACAATGCTATAAATAACAGAGCCTATTAGCTGCAATCTACCCACAAAGGATAAGTGTCGTACCGTCCAAGAAGAGATGCGAGTTCTTATCCTAGCAAGCAGTGGAGAATAATCTTGCACCGTCATCTTCTTCGTCAGTAGAGGAAGACCAAGATACCTAACAGGCAGGGAACCAGCTTCGAAAGGAAACTGCTCTAGAATAGATACCTTGTCCTCCTCCTGAACTCCAGCTAAAAACAACGTAGATTTCTCCAAACTAATATTCAGCCCTGATATTATAGCAAACTCCTTGAAAACACCAAGAATTCCCTCAATAGATTTCTTTTTACCATCTGAAAAGACTAGAACATCATCAGCAAAACAGATATGGGTCAGGTTCAGCTCCTTACAGTAAGGATGATAGCCAGTTTTTCCATCTATAGCAGCCTTATCAAGAAGCTTCGACAGAACTTGCATACATATCACAAAGAGATAAGGTGATAGAGCACAACCTTGACGCAAGCCTCTCTTGCTATTAAAATATCCCGCTAGCTCTCCATTAATCTGTATCGAAAACGACGCCAACCCTATACATTTCGTAATCCAGAGAACATACTTTGCAGGGAAATTCATAGCTTCAAGTACAGATAACAGGAAAGACCACTGCACCGAGTCGAAAGCCTTTGATATGTCAACCTTTATTGCGCATCTCTCTGTAACTGTATTTTTATGGTAGCTTTTCACCAACTCTAAAGCTAGATGAACGTTTTCCATAATCAACCTGTCCTTGAAAAATGCTGATTGGTTCATAGATATAAACAGAGGCAGTAGGCGCTTCATTCTATTAGCAAGAATTTTCGAAATCACCTTGTATAAAACATTACAGCAAGATATAGGGCGATAATCCTTCATGTAAATGGCATCATTCTTCTTTGGTATGAGAGCCAAGATGGTGGAGTTTATACCCTTCGGGAGAAAACCTTTCTCAAAAAATGATTGAACCGCAATAACAAAATCTCTCCCTGTGATAGACCAAGAAGCGCGGAAGAACTCACTTGTATAACCATCAGGCCCCGGGGATTTATCAGCAGCCATAGAAAACAAGACCTTCTGAATCTCTTCTGCAGTTACTGCTCCAGTTAACATATTCCCATCCTCCTCTGAGCATTCATAATCTAAAAGCAGCTTCAGCTCATCCTTATGAATTTCTCTGTACTCTGATGGAACATGCGTTAGGAAGCTGTGAAAATGATCCAGTGCCTCTTTCTTAATGTCTTCTTGACTCTCCGCCACTGACCCATCAAGTCTCTTTATTTCCTTTATAGCATTTCGAACTTCTCGGACTTGAGCAGCTCGATGGAAATTTTTGTTATTACCATCACCTACATCAAGCCAGTGAACTTTAGCTTTTTGGCTCAATACTCTCTCTTCCACCATTGATAAAATTGACCATCTCCCATAAGCTATAGACTCTGCCACCACATTATTCTGATTAGGATCTTCCAAAGTCTTTGTCTGAGCGTCACATACTACTTTGTAAGCCTCCCTTGTTCTTTTGAATATATCACCCACCTTATCCTTCCCTAGCTTCCTCAAGATTGGTTTTAACGCCTTCAGCTTCTTCGACAGCATAAACATAGCTGATGTAGATATAAACAGCCTATCTGTTCCTGACCAGAAATTTTCAACCAGACTAAGAAACTCTGGTGTATCCACAAGCGCATTAACAAACTTGAAAGGTTTTCTCGGCTTCAGCATCTCTTCTTTGATAATAATCCAACACCTCTGATGATCTGAACAGCCTCCTGCTTCAAACACACAATAAGACTAAAGATATTGCCTGAGCCATATCTCATTCACCAATACACGGTCCAGCTTCTTACAGATAATCACATTGTCTCTCTTATTTGACCAAGTGAACCTCGGACCTTGATATTACATATCCAGAAGACCACAATAAGCAACTGCGTCTTGAAATTCTCTCATACCTCCAGTGTCATGCGAAGAACCACCACTGAATGCTCAATACCATCAAATATTTCATTAAAATCCCCCATAATAATCCAAGCTTTCTTTTTTATTATTGGAGAGTCTTGGTGAAGCTTAAGATCACTCCAGAGCTCCTTTCTCTCCTCCATTAGATTCAAACCATAAACAAAAGAGCAATAAAACTCCTCCTTCAACCCCTCCATCAGAATAGAAACTGTAACCAGCTGAGTACTCTGAAAACAAGGAGTAACCCTCACCAACTGACTCCAAACAATCCAAATTCTTCCAAGCCTATTATAGTCATAGTTCGCCACATACGACCACCCCGGAAACACTTTATTTATAATACCCTTCATTTTATTCTCCTTCACTTTCGTTTCTATCAGACGGCCAAACTGGAATCCTCTCTTCTTAACCCATTCTCTTACTACCTCATGCTTAGAATGTTTATTAAATCCCCTAAGATTCCAGAAAAAACCTGCCATGATCAATGACGAGATTTTTTTAATTCAGATAGCTAGGATCCATGTCCTGAGCTCTCTGACCTCCTTTGTCTCGTAAATACCGATGATTCATCTTTGAGTCTCTTGGCAGGACCTGCCTAGATACCCTCACTTCATCTCACTCCTGTATTTCCTTTTCATCATTTTCCTGTATCTCTTCTTCATCCTTCTCTTGTATCTCTTCCATACTCTCCTTTTCAGTGGACTCTGAACTCTCCCCATCTATTTTTCCACAATCATCATCATCCTCAAGCACTGAGAATCTTGATTTAGTTAAGAGAGATACTTGACCAAACTTCAATTCTCTACGGCTTGCCTTTCCCAGAGAGATTTTTGACCACTCCTGATCTTTTCTCCCCATGGACTGCTCTGGTGTTTTCTCAACTTCTTTTCCAATCTCCACAGAATCATTGCAATCATGTTGTTTCTGCTGCTGTGCTTCTTTATCAACATCCTCCACGCGATCATGACAATCTTGTGGTATCTGCTGATGTTCCTCTCCATCAACTATTTCCTCATTTCGTGTCTCCTTTATCTCCCCTTCTTCTATTTGCTCTTTCTCATCAATTATCTCAGCGTTCTCCTGTGGACATCATTTTATAGTATGCCCCCATTTCTCACATCGTGGACACTTTGTTGGCAGTCTTGGATAAGAGTATTCTACCATTACTTCCTTCCCCTCTATAGTGAACTTCATCTTGGTTGGCAAATCTTTTGTTAGGTCTACCTTCACAAAGATCTTTGCATCCTCAATATTTAGGCATTGAGCTATCTCTGGATGCAGCCTCACTGGACTCCGTATTGGACTCGTCACAAAACTTAACCCCTGCCACGAGAACATGTTAACTGGAACATGCTTGATATGCACCCACAATGGAATAGATTGTGCTGGTGGCTTCTCCTTCTCAATCACTGGTGACCACTTTGTCAACACCACTGGAACTCCAGCAATGTTTCACATTCCACGCCGTAAAACTCTGCCTTTATCCGCTGCATTTAGAATCCGAAACTTCATCATTGTTTCATTAACTTCAAATACCTCCACCTTCTGCGATCAGTCATTAAGTGTCCATATCTTGTTGACAATAGCATGAACTTTTCCTATGTGTGAAGCCACATCAAGAAACTTCCCAATCAGAAAATCATCCCACAATGGAGCCAGAACTTTCGTAATCTCCTCATGAACAATAACTGACCCAATCCCGTCTTCCATCTGAACATCAACCTCATACTTTTTTAGACTTTTTGACACTGAACCACTCCAACCCATGAACCCTTCAAATCCCCTACAACCCTCTCTTGAGCAATCAGACGATGCTGCGCCAAACCCCCTTCACAGCCCCCCGATTCGACTCCTCCAGTATCTTAGATCCCTTTCCTTCCGACTTCCCAAAACCCCCATCCTTTTCCTCTCCCTGTAACTCATGATCTTTTCCCCAATCCGTTCCCATGACCCGCTCCATACTCGACCCCACCTCCAGAGAGCCATCTCTCACCGGAGAAGGCTGTTTATCCGGCGGATCCGCCGAATCCATCTCCCCCTCGATCGAGAAACCCGAAATCGCTTTATCGCCTTAATAGTGACAGAGCAAAACGGTGCATTTCCTTAATTACCTTTTTCTGAAAAGGTGTTCTCAAAAGTTTACATGGTAAAAACTCAAAGTTTAGTTAGGTTTGATGGCAATAAGATGCTTGTGCACCCTTAAGTTTTCAGGTTCGATACTTATCTAATGCATATTTATCTTTTTACTCCTGATAGTGCACCCATAACTTCAATAGTCTAGATTCGCCCCTGGTCACCACTGCAGGTCTTATGGATCTTTGAGACTTGGATCTATTTAAGTGTTTGTAAAATTTTCTTTGGTTTCAAACATGTTCCCCTTGGTTCCGGACCGGTTCAGATTGAAAATGGTGTTCTCACCTGAAGAAGGTCGGAAGAATGGTGTTCTCACCTGAAGAATGGTTACATGCATGGAAGAATTTTGTCGTGGTAAAATTTTCTTCTCCAACTTCAAAATCAGACATGTTCCAATAGCATAAAATTTAATGGCGGACAAGCTTGCACGTGGTGCAAAGAGTTTTCCTTCAACTATGTTATATGTCGATTATTTACTTTCGATTTGGTTAACTGGACCAGTAATTTATTAGGCTAGTAGTCTTTCGTTGTCAAAAGTATATATATATATATAT
>OVBX01007073.1:0-10274 GCA_900406325.1 Erucastrum elatum
GTGGGGTCAGCTCAACATGGTTTGGTTTTGTATGTAGGTGAAGTTAAGTAGTTGAGTTTTCTGGCACGTGGGGGCTGCTTTTTGTTTTCGCACGTGGGAAATGAGCCCCGATTGAGTTTTTATTACAACAACAACAAGTAGGGTTTTTGTTAAATTGGTAGATGAGGTAATCCAAACACTGTTGTGTCCGCCGTGTTTTCAATCATAAGATTCTAAAGGAGATAAAAAAAAAAACATTTTCGATTCGAATTTTCCGAGAGATTCACAGATCTTCCGTTTGAGAGAAGATGGCAGCTATCGCGCGTCTTCACCTATCAGCCAAATCGAATCCGAACCTACCACCTTCCCGACCGATCAACCTCTCGCGCGATCCAAGAATCGCCGTCTCGTTTCCACGAAGTGGATCAGTATGCTCACTCCACACAAACTTCTCCTCCCCAAACCTCGCAATCCCATGCGCCGTAGGCGGTGGTGGTGGCGAAAGCTTCGGTAATCCAGGCTCAGGCGGTGGAAGCGGTGGAGGAGGAGGCGATGGTTACGGAGGTTCAAGCAGCGACGGAGGAGAAGAAGGGTCGTCTTCCTCATGGGGACCAATAGGGATGTTCATCGAAGGATGGAGATCACGAGTCGCAGCAGATCCTCAATTCCCTTTCAAAGTCCTCATGGAAGAGCTCGTCGGTGTCACCGCCTGCGTCCTCGGCGACATGGCGTCGCGTCCCAACTTCGGATTAAACGAGCTCGACTTCGTCTTCTCAACCCTCGTCGTGGGTTCGATTCTCAACTTCATGCTCATGTACCTCTTAGCCCCCACCTCGGCAACCGCGGGCGTCTCCCAGAGCTTACCGGGGATCTTCAAGAACTGCCCTTCGGGGCACATGTTCGAACCTGGTAGCTTCACCGTCGCGAACCGTTTCGGGACTCTTGTCTACAAAGGAGTGGTCTTTGCCACCGTTGGATTAGCTGCGGGTCTTGTGGGGACGGCTATCTCTAACGGGTTGATCATGTTGAGGAAGAAGATGGATCCGGGGTTCGAAACTCCCAACAAACCGCCGCCGACGGTGCTTAACTCGCTGACTTGGGCGACTCATATGGGTGTGAGCGCTAATGTGAGGTACCAGACGTTAAACGGGGTTGAGTTCTTGCTTGCCAAGGCGATGCCGCCTATGGTGTTTAAGACGAGCGTGTTTGTGTTGAGGTGTGTGAACAATGTTGTGGGAGGGATGTCGTTTGTTCTGTTGGCGAGGATGACTGGATCTCAGTCCGTGGAGGGGAAGACGGAGGTGGCTGTTGAGGAGGAGAAGACGGAGATTCATGTGAAGGTGAAGGATGTTTGAATCTTTTGGAGCTCGCTCTCTGTTTTGTTTTCACTTGTTCATAGGGGACAAAAGAGAGGTTGCTTTCTTATAAAAAGCTTTTAAGACTTTAGGTTTTCTGTTGTGTTTTTAAGGTTAAATAAGAATAATAATCCTTTTTTTAGGTTCATCCTAATATTTGGATTTCATTGTTGTTTTCTTTATCAACGTTACCAAGGAAATAAGTTTAATAAAAGGTTTTTGATGATCCAATGGTTTACTTGGAAAATTTGAGTTCGTTTATTCACAAAGATTACAACATAAAAAGAGAGTTCATAACTCACAAGAGGTGGGCTCTTGCTCTCATGAATCAATCAACTAACAACAGCCTGCGGAGCAGAATTGCTGTAATGAGTGCAAGAAGACCGGTCTAGTGAATGTCAAACACACAACCACACACGCTACACCCAGCACCATCCCCACACTGCCTTTCTTTCTCTCTAACTTCACCGCTTCTCGTTATCACCTGCTAGAAGCTGATAAAGAGGATCTTAACACCATAATGTTTTGGTTCGTTAATATTTTCCGTTGTTTTGTTCTTTCTTTACTGGACTACGTAAAGAACATGGAGACAGAGATTTTCTGATGGCTGAATTTGCAGTTAATTTTGAAAGTTCTGTACTCTGAATTGATATAGTAGTTGAAAATATGATTTGGAGTATTTAGCTAGAGGGGCTCGTACTAACTGTTAGCACGTATGGGTTTTTTTGTGTGTCTGCGCCTTATCATTCATTACATTGTTTCTTCAGAGGTCTCTAGACGTGGAAAACCAAACGGCTGGAGCATCTTGTTTATCAGATCCATCATGAGGTTACCTTCTTGACCTGAATTAAGATAGCTTTCATCTGTGTTATAGCTTGTTGTCCAGTATATTTGCTTGGATTCTTGTGTAGTCTCCTCTGAATTGGCAAATACGCATTGCCACTACTATGTGGTATTGATGTTTGCCTGAGTTTGCTCCACGATGAATATTGGTCCGTGATTTGCCTTAGATTCAATTGCTCTGTTTGCTTGGACAATGACAACCGAAAGGTGGAGCAGGCGTTGCTCAAGAAGGATGCAATTCATAAATTGGTGAACTTCTTCCAGAGCTGTTCAGACAGACTTTTTGTGCACATTCTCATAGAAGAACTATGTGAGGGACAAAGTTCAGGAGGCAACATCTGCGTTGGACTGTACATTTATCTCCATTTTTGCAGGAAGAATATACATAAGTGTGTACCTTGTTCATTATATATGATTTGATTTTTTTAATTGAGAAAATATGATTTGGTTTTATTCATTTCAGTTGCATTAAATCCAGATTTGGGTCACGTTGGAACAAGTTTGTGACCATTTGAAATAAAATACAACTAGATGGTTCCCCCCCCCCCCCNTGATATGATTTTATTTTAGAATTCGTAAATCCAATTGATAATTTATTTTATTTTTTTCTAGTATTCAGTATTTGTCTTCAAAAAGTTGAAATCTTAGTATACACCGTAAAAGCATTTTTAAGAATAAAAAGTGTGTGTGCAAGTCATCGAATCAATACTACTATTAAATTAGAAATAAAAATTTTAGATTCAATGAATTTTTTGTCTTAAAGAAACTTATACAATAAAGTATTTGTACTTGACATATTAACATATTAAAAAAAAATCCTCTGTGCTTAAAAAAAGGTTGTAATATCTCGTTCTTTTATTTTGGTAAAATCGAAATTCCTCCTACATAAAAAACCTTCTCACTGAATCTTGAAAGAGGACGATTTAAAGAATCTTTGAAAAAGAAGAGGTGGTGAACAGGCTGAACAAAGTTCATGTTAACATGGCCACAGAGAAGATCCCCAACCAGCTAAGATACTCACAGATTTGATCGATCAAGTTTATTGATGATTTCTTCATCTTAAAATATGAAACTTGTGTAAGTAGGTCATCAATTACCATCAACTTTGTTAGGAAGTACCAAATATTACTCAATCTATGCAATTTGTCAATCTACTTCATCTTCGGAATCTGAAGAATATTATGACTCCTCCTCCTCCAATATTGTATTGGATCTGGAGGTGACAATGCCTCCTCCATGGTAAAGATCTCTCCATCTTCCTTTGAAGATTCTAAAGATGAAGAATGCAATACTCTTCAGAAGAGGACAAAACTGGTAAAATTTGTGATTGTGAGCATGCATGCTATTGAACTATAAGTAATGTCTGTAAAATGAGTTTTAAGTTGCTAAACTTTTGGATGTCAAGTTACTGAATATCAGTCTGTCAAAATTCGTATATTTATAAATTTCTGTATGTGTTAGGTATCCATCAAATTTATGTATAAAATTATAAAAGATTCAAAATATAACGTAAATCTCAAAATTCAAAACCCAAGAAAATGTATAATATATAATTATACCTAAAATTAACATGAAAACTGGTTCGATTTTGATATTTGGTTAGAAAATAAGTAGATATTTAGATATTATATTAAAATTTAGGATCAATTTGAGTATTTAATCTGTTTTGGTGTAGGTTCAGTTACGTTTTGGATCGAGTTCTATTAGGTTATTCGGGTTTAAATATTTTAACATCCTATCATTTGTGATATTTTTTTCTAAAAACAAAATCTGTACATTGTGATAGCCGATGTATCACTCTGTTTCGGTGTTAGTTTTTAAAAATAAACTAAAACAAATGCGAGACATGCACTTAAATTATGTACATCTATGACAGAGGTTGCAGACTATAACGTTGAAGCTGACGATGGGATGAACATCTATGAAGTCCCAGAACCAGACAAGGCATATGAACATGAAATGCAGTGATCATCATAGATTTCAGAATAATCTGTGGGATTACAATGAGACTCAAATATCTTTTCTAATATTAGTATCTTTGAAGACTTACTCCATGTGTGAATATCGTTAAAATGAATTAAAAATTCATTGGGAGTGTGTGGGCTTGTGCTTATGACAGCAACTTGGGACAGTAATATCAGGGTGTTCCTTAACTAGGGTTTAGCAATTCGGATCTAAAGACAGAAAAAAAAAAGGATTTGATTGACCTCTAACGAGAGGCAACGTTTTAGTCATATTAATACATGAAAAGGAAACAACTGAGGGCAATAAGAAGAATGGCTCCCATTCTTCCCTTATTTTTAGGCAACCACCAAACGAAAACAAGTCTACTCAACAATCCTATCAACTTAATCCAAGCATTAATTCCAAACTGATATTGTGTTGCGCAGATGACTAGCAACGCCACCGATTACTGCATTGGAAATCTTGATAAGTAAGAGCTCATATGATCTGAAAGTCCGGTCTTGATCCTTTTGTCGACGCTAACCTCACCAAACATGTTATGTTTCTTTGATAAAATATGTGAACTTGGATGAGTCTGCCCCACGAGAATGAAACACCCAGTTTCCTCGTCGAACCTTCTCCTCACAATAGCAATGCAATCAGATTCCTCACCCTTGGACTTGTCCAAGTACCTTATGTAGAAGGTAGCATTTCTGGCATCGAGAAAATCTGTAGCCACGTTCACAATCTTCAACTTGAACTTCACATCACCATCCCTATCTTCCGTTGTGGCAAGAGCAAGTTCCACATAAAGACGAATCCAGTCATTGGATTTCACCTTTTCAAAGTGAAAATAATCAGGGCGGTTGCAGATTCCCATCAGTAGTAACTATCACAGTCTCCTCCACACGTCTCACAATTCTTGAAACCGTGGTCAGAGCAAAACGTAGCTATTAGTCCTCCACGGTCCCACTCACGATTTGCTTGTTTAGGAAGCAACAACATATGCTTCTTATTTCTCACAAACCCTAGATATTCATTCTATTCAGTGATGCTATAGATCAAAACCAGAAGCAGCATGAATCCTTAAACCTTACCTGCTTTCTAGAGTTTCATGAGGGCATGCTTCGCGAGTATAGACTCTATTAAGCAAGAACGGATCACATTTGTTATTCTCTCTTGTATCGCATCACAGAAGAACTGCAGGAAAATGCAGATTGTTTATGCTCGGTAGGTGATGATTAATGAAGGTTATAAGAATGGATATTATATATATATTTTTTAAAGATTGGATATTATTAGTATATTTATTACCGAAAAATTCTTTATACCAAATCTAAATAATAAATTCAATAATAATTGTTGACAAAAAAAATTCAATAATAATTATTAATAATTAAAACCATTACTTAACAATTCAATTAACTTGATTCAGCACTAGCAGTAGTTAACTAACTTTCAAACTGATCTTGTGATGTGTAAACGACCCAAACCACTCTGTGTTACTCCATTGAAACTACTGAAGAGTCGAGAGTTTCACAACCAGCTGGTTATCTGAAGCTTTTCTCGTAAAATATCCGGAGGTGATGATTGATGAAGGTTATGGTGAAGAGATTTCATTTCCAAGTCCGGTATTAATCCTTTTATTCTCCGCTGACAGTTTGTCGACGCTACCCTCATCAACAATCTTACGCTTCTTTGGTATAAGTTCTGAACTTCAACGACTCTGACCAGCAAGAATGAAGCATCCAGTATCCTCATCGAAGCTTCTTCAAACTATAGCAATGCAATCAGAAACCTCACCAAGCGCAGCCTTGGCCAAGTCACTGTGCCTTATGTAGAAGGTTGCATTTTTGGCATTGATCCCTTCACCCACATCCGTAGCCACATTCACAATCTCCAAGTTAAAGAGACCACCCCTAGGTTCTTTTATGGCAACAGCAAGTTCCAAATAAAGACGAATCCAGTCATCATTGTCTTTCAGCTCTGATTTCACCTATTCAAAAAGCAAAACATATATGACCACTTTACTGATCATACCAAATATTTTTCAGTATCTGTAATCTTACCAGGCAATATTTTTCAAAAGGATTCTCTTCTGGCCACTCAGGCACGTCAATATCAATGATCATCGATTCCTTATCATTCCTTGTTTCCCCTATTAAATCAAATAATTGTAATTGTGTCAGGAGGTTAACTAAACATTAAACCAGAGAGATTAACCAAATAACTAATAATAATAACATGGTTAAGAACTCTAAAAGCTTGGAGNGTTAAGTACTCTAATAGCAATTAAGGTTGGAGATATATAGTGCAACCATGTTTTTCTTACCTCGAATTCTTGCAATATCGCAAGTCAGAATAAATTGGCCGCGACTTTCTTGAGATACTTGAATCTGAAACGTTTGAAGCGAAGAAGATCCACCACCACCACCAGCTGTATTGTCGTCAATTGCAACCGAAGTCATGTAATAAGAGGGAGCAGCAGAACCCGTTGTGACGATGTACTTCTTTACGCGTTGGAGCTGAAACTTTGTACCCTGAAGAAGAAAAAAACATTTGAATATAACAATAGCACAACAACAGAGAGAGAAAAGAACGAACATGTAAATAAAAAGAAAAAGAAAAAGAAAAAAAGGAACCTTGAGCAAATTGTAACGATGAAGGCCCATCTAAGCATAGAGGGTGACTAAGAGAGGACAATGATGATCTTTAGTACATATGGTTTTCCCGAATCCGTATGGAGAGCCTTTGAGATCGAATACCTAAGACCGCAATAGCAGATCAGCGAACAAAATATTCAGATTTCAATCTAAATAAAGATAAAAGGAAGAGATGAAAGAATTACACCGTGTTTCTCCACTAGTTTCTGAGTGGCGGCCATCGCAGCGAAGGGTGGCTGCGAATTCTGGAACATCGTATATTATCGTCGGAGCGATTTATCAGGTTCCTGTTCGTCGAAATGAAGACGATCAATGATTTTTAGGACTGTAATCCTGCTTAAGTTTTTATGAGAAAGAAGCCATATTACGTACGTTAAATCAATATACCATGATCAATACCCATTATCATCTGTTTACGTATTTAGAACTTTGTATATGATGTGGCATCTATTTATTAAAATAATTTACAAGAATCCGATATAGAATATCCTTCCATCAAATCATAAAGTAGTTTTAAATGGATATTATTAGTATATATATTATTAACAAAAATATGTTTATACCAAATCTAAAAAAAAGAAAATCAGTTATTAAATCGGGATCATATTATTAGGTGGTTCGCCCGTACTTGCGGGCTTAATAATTTTACAAAAAAATTGTAAATGGATATATTTTAAACACAAAAACTATTAGAACAAATTATTTTCATGCTTTTTAAATATTTAATAACTAATTAAATATTAAAAAGATAATATACGATAAAATTTCTTATTTTATTATTATAAATTTTATTAAGTAAAATAAATTTAAAAGATACATACATAGATAAAACTATATTCATGTATTTAAATTAATTTCAAAAATATTATATGTAAAATATTTTGTTATTTAAATTTATTTTAAAAATATTATATGTAGAATATTTTTGGATAACACAATATTTAACCTTTTTAGATATGATGATTATCAAATTAATAAAATTTATTTTAATTTAAGGATAACCATATATTACAAATTCTAACATAATTATCTATTAAGGGTAGTAAAGACTTTAAATGCTTATTTTAAATGTAAAAGCGAAAAATCACTTCTAAAATTATTATATGTATTTATAAATTTCTCGCCAATTTTCCATAAATTATTACAATGAGTAATTTTGAGTATCCTAAAAACATTATCTTAAAAGATATATGATTTATGCTATACTAAAATAGAGCCAGTCTAATATTACTAAATAAAATAAAATATAAAAGTAAATATAGTATTTTAATATTATTAAAGCAAATATAATATGAATCTAAGATGATACTAACTTTGAAATTTTAGTTATTCTTAAAATAATGATAAATTATCATCTAAATCATTAAAATCTATTATATTAAAAGAGAAGTCATGACTTATATTTATGTGTGATTTTTTTTTAAAATAGACTCTTACTAGAAATTACTTATTATTCATTTATTAAGAATATTATGAGATAGTAATATATCATTTATAATATAACAATCAGATCCTATAATTAATTATAAATGATCTGATTTAACTAAACCAAAGTCATGCAATAAACATGTTGAGTGTTGAACCATTAAACTAAACCAACCTCATGCCCGATTTACTAACATAACCTATCCATTTATATAATTCATGTAATAAAAAATCAACTCTTATATGAAATATTTGTAGACAAATCATACAGTCGGTTCGTCATTAATAACTCGACCATCTCACCTAAAATGATCCATAAAACCTATGTTTTAAAGGCTGTAGTCACTTACATATCTATTCTATTTCATGTGTGATTTGAAAATTGATCTATTTTTATTAAATATATTCTAATAAGACTAATAATATATATTATATTTTTTAAATACAATAATAATGTATTATGTAAATGAAGAAATGTAAAAAAATATTACTAAAATTAAATCCAGTTTTAAAGGACGGATAAAAATTTAACATAAACTAAATACAAAAAAATTATCAAATTTTTTTTTCATGCCCATATTAATTTGTTTAATAACTAAATACAAATACAATAATATAAATATATAATAAGAAGAAAAATACATGTGGTGGTTTTTTTGTCATCAGCACATGTGATGGTTTTAAACATTTTACAACATATAAACTAAAAATTATTATTTGAAATTTTTAAAGAAAGATTTAATATTAGATTAAAATTAAATAATGATCTAAAATAAATATCTATACATAGAAAATTAAATGTTTAATTAAAGTAAAAATAATACACGCACGGTTGTGCGGATCAAGATCTAGTTATTTATTAAAACTAATAATTGAACATGAATATGACTAAGCCTAAAATCATGGAGAACATGACAAATAAGCAAATTCACGTTTCAAATAATAATAATAATAATAATAGTATAGATAGATAGATTTGAGAATCCAGCATTAATTAACTTTCAAACAGATCATCTGTTGTCTACACTGTGTTACTCTCGACTTAAAATTTTCTGAACTTTGATGACTCTGACCCACGAGAATGAAGCATCCCGTATCTTCATCAAACCTTCTTCTGACTATGGCAGTGTGATCAGAAACCTCACCAAGGGCAGCCTTGGACAAGTCATTGTACCTTATGTAGAAGGTTGCATTTTTGGCATTGATTCCCTCATCAAGCAAATCTGTAGCCACGTTCACAATCTTCAACTTGAACTTGACATCACCATCCCTATCTTCCGTTGTGGCAAGAGCAAGTTCCACATAAAGACGAATCCAGTCATTGGATTTCACCTCTTTCTTCCCCTTATTAACCAAAACATAAACTTGTATCATCACTAACTACTCTCTCTATTTTGATATCATCATAAACGATGATGCAATGCCAAATTGATCTTTTTACCAGGCAGTGTCTTTCAAAAGGATTCTCTGGAGGCCACTCAGGCATGCTAGCGTCCACAATCATCGTTTCTTTGTCACTTTTTGATTCCCCTTGTTTAAGCAAAAAAAAAAAAACGAAGATTAAACCAGCAATTAAGTTGAGATGATTTCGTTTGTATGTTTTTTACCTCTAATTCTAGCAATATCGCAGAACAGACTAAACTGACCACGAGCCTCTTCCGATATTTTAATCTGAAAAGTTTGAACCGAACAAGAGCCAGCAGCAGTGTCAATTGCATCCAAAGTCATGTAATACGAGCGAGAAGCACAACCCAGTGTCTCAATGTATTTCCTCATGCATTTCAGCTTAAACTTTGTTCCCTGAGAGCAATAAGAATCTTAGCATTAGCGCACAACAACAACAACAGAGAGAAAAAAAAAGAGTTTTTTTGACCTAACCTGAAGCAAGTTGTAACGATGGAGGCCCATCTTAGCATATAGGCAGATTAAGCGAGGACAAGGATTATCTCTCCTACATCTGTTTCTAAGTAGATTGCTCCTAGATCTTTTGAGATCGAATATCTATAAAAAAAAAGACCAGATGCAAATAATCAAGATCCATATGATCATCTTTTTTGGATTAATA
>OVBX01007074.1:0-11183 GCA_900406325.1 Erucastrum elatum
AAGAGTGTGTGTTTTTATAGGTAACTTAAATCTTGTGAAAAATTGCGATTGTTCATTAAAAGTTTGTGTCTCTTCTTTATGAAAAGATGCAACTACGTAAAAGGTTGTGTCTCTTCTTTGATAAAAGTTGCAACTGTTTAAATTGAAAAGATGAGACTTTTCAAAGAGAGCTTTTCAAAATCTATAAATAGTCTATATTTATACACCTCTGAAAGTAAAATTTTTGTTAATCTAATTGATAGTAAAATGGTGAAAAAATAGTTCTATGAAGTTACTTGGTTACAAATTTTTTGAAGACGTTCAAATGAAACATTATCGACAAAAAAAAAGTAGGAAGAGTTTTACGTGTTTGGATGGCCAAAAATCCTAAACGGAACAATTAAATTATTAGTCTTAATTTTCTTCTACTAGATGAAAATGTTTGTTTGTATGTCGTTTTTATCTTAAGAGAAGTAGATTGTTGTATAATAGCAATCTCAATTAATGTGAAGATTTGTATTTTTGTAATTTAAGAATTGTGAAAAATGTCACAATAAGTTGCATCATTTTGTTTGTATACAGTTGCAACTTTCTAAACTTGTAAATAACTGTTTAACTGAATTGTGGATGTATTTGTTAGTTTTTTATTTTAGAATTTTGTATTTATTTTTATTATGAAAAGGTGCATCTAATAGTTACAAACATTGATATGAAATGTTGTATCAATTACTTGTGTCTTTTCAGTATCTATATATAATATTTGTTTAAAACTCCATTGTTTTTCTATTTTTTAAACAAGCATATCTTATATTTTCCATTTATCAAATAACGTTCAGTAAATGTAGATCAAAACTTTAATAATTCACTTTTAATTTTCAGTATATATCTATCTTCAAAAGTACGAAGAGTGTCTAATACATTTTTGCATCATCAAAGATCTATTATTCTATTATTCTTCAACAAAGAAGAATATTTTGCATAGTCTTATAATTTTTTATATTACTATATTAATTAAACTAGAAAAGAAAATTCAAATAAAGTTTTATGGGAACGACTTTCGTCTATTTTAAATATTTTTCATTATTTCTTTCGTCTATATATATACATCCATATATTAACATATTATAAAAAAAATTGAAAAATGATAGAATTATCTTTTAACAATCATAATTTTTGTTCACCCATTTTGAAAAAGATACAAATAGAAATATATATCTATGTATTAATTATGAAATATTAGATACAAAATAACTTAGAAATAATTAATGTAAATGCTTTAAAGACTCGAAAATGATTGAATATATTTTTAGGACCAAAATAAATTGAATAATTTTTGATACATTTTATAAAGTTTTCTATTACAATTCGTAAATTTGTTTTTCATAAAATGAGTTCCCGTGCGACATCGCACAGATTCCTTACCTAGTTATAATAACATAAAACTTAAGAAAAAAAAATATAATTATCATAAAATATTTTTTTTTTCCTTTTATGTACTACTTTTATAGAAGTAATAATGTAAATAAAATCTGTCAAATCATATGTCAGAATAATAATTATATAATTTTAAACATATAAAACTTTAAATATAATCAAAATATATATGTACTTATATATTGTCGGATCGGATCGGATATCCGCTTTCTAAAATTTTAATATTTGTGATTTGCTTCGTTTTTGACGGATATTGAATTTTAGTATTTGTTTCGATTTGTAAAGTTACGGATATCCGGATTTTTCGGATCGGATAGAAACGAATAACGAATCGAATCAAAATTTACGGATAATTTGTGCACCCCTAATTTCAATAAACGGAGTAACTCATTCGTTGGTCTCGAAAAATTCAGCCGCTGGTTAAACTTCTTTCTTTAACCCCAGCTGATAAAAGCAACTCAGAAAGAGAGAAAATAAAGTTATGATATATGTTTGGGAAGACGATCTATTTACCCACGAGAAGTATCATATAGCACCAGATGTCTATTACCAAAGTATGACCCCGTGCTATTCTCTCCGGAATAAAAGTTTGAAACCTATTTCCCCACCATATTTGGTTTACTCATGGTTTCTGAAAACCGAATTTAAAATCTTGAATCTCATACAATAAATTGATGGAAATTAAATCAAAACTAAAAAATATCCGACCAAACATATTCATGCTATTTTTATCAAGAACCTTAAACGAAATATGGTCTGCAATAGAAGGTTGAAGAAGAAAATGTCAATTGGTTCGAATGTGAGGTTTTAAAACCCTAAACTACTATAAATCGTTTTCATGGGATTTTAGATTTCGATCTTTATAACTATGGGGAAATTCTAATAGAATTTTATATTCGTGAGAAAATAAGTTTTGAATTTTTATTTTGGAAAGAAACAAGACGAGGTCATACTGTAGTGGACATATGGTGTTATATGATACTTCTCGGGGAAATAGATCATCTTCCCTATATGTTTCACCTTAAATACATGCAATTGCAAACACAGTACGATTTACGAACGATGATTATAACATTCCATCTTTTCCGACCGCGACAATGGAAGCTAAAGGAGAGTCCGAACAGAATGGATTTGCCGACAAAACTTAACCCATAAAGTTTCACTTTTTAATATCTAATCATATCTAAGTCTTGTGATTAAATTTTTTAACATGCCTCTTGATCAATTTATGCTTTTTATTTTCCTCTCTTTTGTTACTTCTTTATCTAACACTTAAGGAATTTCGAGAATAGTTATCTGAAGGTATATTAAGATCTTTTGTGTGGTGCTTTCTTTTATTCAGTGTCATTTACTGTGTCTATCGCTCATCCATTTGCTCTTTTTACCTTTATCAAATTTCTCACCACTAATAATACATCAATCTTATCCTTAACTAACCCACAAGGATTATGGAGGAACAAAAATCTAAAATCATTATTAGAAAGAGATAGCCAGCTCAATAACCTTGGAATGAGTTGCTTTCGTGACAAGCGATGCATATTAACGAAATCGCAAACTAATAATATGTTCTGAAATATGTAGCCGCCATGCCCGCCACATAAAATTTCCAATGTTTTTGCTCTTTCTAAAAACTCACCGAATGACTATAACTTAATCAGCAAGTTATTAACGGTAGGTGCGATGAGATAGTGCAGGCTCTGGCAAGGAGGTCAAACATCTATGTCAAGAAAACTTATACAAATCTATATCCGATGAACCATGAGTCCATGACAGTCTAATATTCATGATTCAAATGTGAAAGAAATAAATTAATAAAGGTGATTAGTATCTCAGTTTAGTTTTCTCCTTTAAGAAAATAATAATTTCACATAATTTTGAAGTGATTATAATTTGGTCGGAAGTTTGGGTTGTAATCTTAGCTTCCGAATGAATTTTGTTTTTTATATGTCCCGACTTGGATTCCAAGGATTTTTTTTTATGCAGGCTATCTAATCTTGGGTGTATCTTTCTGTTCAGTAAAATATTTTAGATGATAAAAAATGGGTCAAATGCTATTATATTTTGAGCTTTAATATGTCCACTTTATGGAATCTGATTGAAATTTTAATTGATAAGCTCTTGTGCATTCGAGATACAACACCACATGAATTTTCTAGCGGTTGATCCATAAATTTATAAAATCGTTTTATATAAATATTATTCTTTTTGTTTGTGTTTTGGATCCTTTAGAGATAATTTTTCTTGTAAAACCAAAAGACAGGTAAAAATCCAAAAATACTTCAAGTTTAGTATTTCTGATGATTCCTTTATATATAAGTCAATACACGAAGAATTAAAAAAGAAATAAGAATGGTAAAAGGGAAAATAAGGGAGTCTGTCAAAAATTGACATTGTAAGATAGTTTTCGTGGTCAAAATAAAGGAAAACCTAAGATGTTGAAAGTAGAATGATAGAAAATTGGCCAGTATATTGATAACACGAGAAAACTATGTAGAATACTATATGACAACTAAAATAAATTATTCTACACAAATAGGTAAGGTGGCTTTGCCAGTTCTGTTACTAGATCATCTTACCATTCGATCCATAAAAAGATTTAGAGTTAAAAATGGCTTTTATCTATCAAATTACTCGGACTATTGTAATGCAGGCCTACGTATGCTATTTGTTCCTTCGTACATCAGAAAGCCCAATCGTGTTTATTACATTAACTAGTTATTGGTTTATGCTGTTGTAAGAACTAAACTGTACTGTAATAAAATAACTTCGTTGTGGTATACAACGATTGTTTTGTAGTAGAAGTACTATCGTCGAAGAAATATTACAAAGTGAATATCTTTATAGGTCAAATGTCAAAGTTCCATGTCTTGAAACTCTTTGAGAAGCTTCTCGAACTCGTCTAATCTGTCTCCCCAATCGTTCTTGATCATTAACGACCTCACGTTACTGTAGTCAACACCCTTATCTCCGGTGGACTCTCCCGCAGTGGATAACAGCTCCATACCACCTCCTATCTTCGTCTCCTTCTTTTTATCGGCGTTCGATCTCTTCCTCTGAGCTGTCGCTCTCTGAATCGCCAAGAGCACGTCTGTTCCACTAATCTCCTTCTCATTTGAAACCGGTTTGTTCGGGTTCGATTCTCCGGACCGGAGGAGGATTTGTTTGCCTAAACCGCCGACGGATTCTGATTCGGATGTTTGTGATTTCCTCGGGATGCTACGACGGTGAAATCCGTCGTCATTACGCGGCGGAGGATGTGAATAGCCGACGGAGATTGATCCGGTTAGTCCCCTGGAAAATTGAACCGGCATCGGCGCCGGTTTCACGGTCCACATCGTAACTCAGGATTTCTTTTGAGAATTTAGCTTATTTCTTGAGGTGGTGGAGAATCATCCACACATATGTACTACTAATCAGTAGCTTATTGGGTTTTTAAATAAGGCCCATTAATCTATTGGCCTTAAATAGTATTTAGTTTGTGACTCGCACACAATAAAAAATAGAATGTGTTTTTAACATCCCAACAGAGGTTTGTGGAACTAAGAAAACTGTAAATAAATGAATTAAGCTATAGGAAAACTATAGGACAGAAGTTTAACTAGAGCAAAACTACAAAATTTATTGAAGATTATTTAGAAAAGATGTGGATAGTAAATTATTGACCCAAAATTTATATACATCCGAATCTCAAATGTAATCTTCATTGAGATGGCAGTGATACTCGGGAAGAAACGAGTTTACCCAATGCAGGTAGACCACATACGAGAGGAGCTTTTCAAAAGAGAGATGGTGTATTTAACCATAGACAAAGAAAGAATCCCAACATGGACATATACGCCTATGTTTATACTTTTATGGCCGATCTGGGACAGAGCTTAACCAAACATGGTCCCAATTTTTTTCACGTCAGATAATTTCCAAATTGTAAAAAAAAATATATATTAAAATTTTAGTAAATCTTTATAATATTTTTAATCTCAGAACCAGAGAATGGGTGTGTGTTTATGGACTAGAGCAGGATTTTCTCGCAGATAAGATCTCACATGCATATTGGTCAAAGGCTTCAGTTTTCTATTCAATTTAGACGAACCTAGCTCAAAAACATCGCTCGAATTAGTATGTATGAATGAACCAAGACTCCCCAATTTTTAGAAAATAACATGAGAAAACCTCTGATCTCTTAAACATTTATTTTCATCTTTGACGTTCATTGGATAAACTTTACACCTATTTGAAACAACTAACACCTATAACCATATTTCACAATATGTTTTCACACACACAAAAGCAGAAAAAGAAAGGAAACGAAAGGATGGTAATTAAAATTTTACCAAGGCAAAGAAGAGAGACGTGAACCCCAAACTTCTCGTCCTCTTCTTCCTTCGTCTTTATGATTTACAAGAGGTTTCTTTGTCGATTTGCTTAACTTAGACAGCCTCTGAACAGTCCCAATGGTTTCAGCTGTATCCTTATGATCATTTCTCTTCTCAATGTTCCAAAACTCTTCTTCATTGTCAGCCTCCAGCCTACACAGAGTAGACACTCTCAAGAACTTAGGGTTATTGCTTGGTTTCTCAGCGGTTAATATCTCAGAGTGGTGTGATTCCCATTCTTCTGATGGGTCTGATGTTTGTTTCTCGATCCACCTTGCTTTCACATGAGCGTTTTCCCTCTCTTTGAGGTTCATAAAGATCAAAGTCTTGAGGAAGTTCATCACTTGTACCGCGTGGATCAATGCAGTTAAAGGATCTGCCATCTACAATAACAAAGCATTTTCATGAGAATTAAAATATATATAAAAGATTTCATTAAGAGGAACAGCATTTTTGTTTACTGACTTGTGTCATGTTTGGAGCGAAAACCATAGCTACATTGCGAGCATTCATTTTGTTGAACTGTTCATGCTCCACCACATCAGCCATTAGACCAATGGCCCAGTCTAGAAGTGCAGATTCAACCGGAGGAAGAAGAGTCACGAGCCTACTACAGTCTTCTTCTGTGTTACATTTCATCACTTGCTCTGGTGTCAACACATCAAGCACTCCTGTTGGTAGCTCCCTAAACCAGGCCTGATTCAATAAATAAATAAAAAATCAAACATTTTGAACTTAAGATGCTTAAGAAAGCAAAGATTAATGTTCTTTCTTTCTTTACACCTTTATTAGACCAGCCAAGCAATGAACATCGATTCCACGTGGTACTACACCGCTGTTTAGCTGTTTTCGAACATGCTCTTCTTTGGCATTGTCTGGATTTATTCGGAATATTCCTTCGGCCTTTTGGTAACAAAACAATTACACATAATATTAGTATTCCTTTGATTCGAAAGTTATCAAAATTGTTATGAATAAGAAGAGAGTAGGGCTTTACTTTAAGACCTCCTTCGGTATAAAGACGTTTCTGCATCCTGAGAAGGATTGTTGGGACGCTATTTCCTCTGTTGTCGTAAGAGCATTGCATCGACTTCGCTGATACTCCAAAAACACTCACACTGAAAATAACATCTGTTATTATGCGTAAGACAAACCTACAACCCCATCTACCGAAACCTATAAGTTTTATCGTTACTGATCTTTTGTCCTTAGCAAATCTATCTACTAACAATCTAGATGAAGACAACTGACAATCTACATGTTCTATCTTTACTCTACAAAAATTATGTGGTCCCCATTTTTTGTAATCCATATATATATATATATACATATATATTGACAAATAATTATAAAGAAAGAGAATAGATTAGTGGTATATAGTTTTCTACGATGTTTTTTATCGATTAAACAAAATCACGGTTTTTATTCTCTTAGTTGCATCTACTGGAAGATAATCGATGTAGGAGTTGGTTGACTAATAAGTTTGTCAGATTTGTTATGTAGCCTATTTTTTCTAATGTGTTGAAGTATAGAGGATACCCATATATTTCAGGATACAAAAATATAATGAAATCCCGTAGTTTAGATCATCATAGTAAGAAAAAAAACAAGTTTTCTGTTATGACCTTTTCTAGAGTTTAGTGAGTTAGAATATTTGGTTCCTGAAGTTTCAAACGCTTGGTTAATGATGTTTTACAAAGAAAAAATATAAAAGAATCTTCTGGGAACAAATGCATGTCGTAATCGTACATTTAATCTAAGCAACAACTATCTTAACGATTCTATCCAATACAGTAGTAACATGTCAAATACAGATTTCCAGCTATGAAACAATAAATATTAGTTTAAGAGATATGAAATTAATATCTCAAGGAAAATCTCATAATTGAATTTAAAGTACTATCCAAAGAAAAAAGAATTCAAAGTATCATAATCTTTGGTAGCAAAGAACCAAAAGTATATATAAAAAAATTGACGGACCTGGCGCTAGGAGCTCGAGGAGGAACCTCCGGTTCGAGCTCAGAGGGGAGACCGAGAAAACCATTAAACCGGTCAAAAGTCACGTGACTCACGTGCTTAACCTCCGTTGGCCAACCTATATCCATAGACGCCGCCACGTCATCACCACCTCTCTCCATGGTGCAAGACATCACCAGCGACTTCCTCAGAACTGCCGCAAGAAGGTCGAGTACCGTGAACTGTCCCGAACCGGATCTCGACCCGTGTGAGCTCAACGGAGTGGAAACGTCGTAGTAGTCTATGCTGGTAGGACTATGTTCTTCTTCGTAGTCTTCGTCGGGGAAGCCGGTAGCTCCGGTGGACTTAGATCTGGAGAAGGTAGTCATCGTTTTTTCCGGTCTGCCAGAGACGCTGAGAGAATGTAATATTAACGGTGGAGTTAAGCAGAAGAAGCTTTGAATGTGAGATAAAGAGAGAGGTATTTAAGGGACCGTTTGGTGAGTAAAAATAAGGACTAAAATAACAGATAATCGCGTAGAAACAAAGGGACGTTTCTTTTGTTTTTTTTCCTAATATGCTTTTGTTTTTGGGATCTGTATTTAGTGGATAGGGAGAAAGAGTGACTGAGACGTAAAACGAAAAGAATGGAACCAATGCATGAAGTAAAAAAAATTATGGTCTAGTAATGGTTTTTTTTTTTTGGTCTTGTAATGGTTGAAAAAGAAGAAGATAAAGATTATGTCTCAAGATTTGATCAAAAAAAAATTATGTCTCAAGATTTATATATTAGAATAGTCCGGTGGCTCGTGACCCTGCCTAGGAGATGATTAGGCGAGATGGGTGACAACTGACAAGTAAGAATGGGGGACATACGAGTCAGTGTTATTTTTGGAAGTTTCTTTCGTTTTGTTTTATTTACATGGTTAGTTTTTTTTTAACAATTTGGTTTATGTGGCTGGCTCATCAATGAAACTCATGATATTAACGATTTTTTTTAAAAAAAATCATACGTTGCTTTCTAAATGCAGGGGTCTCATGCATGCATGCATTTCAAGTAGCTACACGATCTCTGCAAATAATCCTGAATCCAGAGGTTTCATGCAGTTCAAGTAGCTGAACAGCATGAAAAATTGCTGAAAACTAACATGCTTCATTTTTTTTAAAATTGCTTAAATATAATATCAGAAGCTTGTTTTGTATCTTGTTCAAACATTTTCTCTAAATTAAGATCATTAAAAAAATTAAAATGAAAATTTCTTGATTGAACATCAAATCATAAAGCGATTCCAAAGAAAAAGCTTATTAAAAAAATGAGAATAAATAAAAAAAAATCGCTTATATATAAATTTAATGGGGTAAAACAATTGTGGACAAATATTTGCGTA
Organism: Erucastrum elatum; assembly: GCA_900406325.1. Lineage (NCBI taxonomy): Eukaryota > Viridiplantae > Streptophyta > Magnoliopsida > Brassicales > Brassicaceae > Erucastrum > Erucastrum elatum. The sequence continues at coordinate 9,131 of OVBX01007074.1, forward strand.
TTACCTGAAAGTTGATTTAGGGCTTTTATTGATATTTGGGGAAGAATGTGGAAAAGGTATATACTATAACGCTAGCTCCCTTTCTTAGATTACGCATCGCATGTTTCTTATTTAATATTGATATTCTTCAGGTTTAAATTTGCAAAAGTCAGTCAAATTAAAGAAATAATTCGGACATTTCATAACTGGAAAATAAATATACGTTTTGGAAATTTTGGATGATTAAAGAATATATTTTTTAAGTTGCTAACTTGTTAATTTATAAAAATGTAAGCACCATTGATGATCGAACCTATACAGCGTCGTTCTTAGGTGGGGCCGCTGATAACTCTACATCACAAAAGGCGTCCTCGCTGTATTGTCTTGGCGATTTTTTGTTTAGTTTTTGTTTTCGATCGGGATACGTCGTCACATGGTTACATGTGCCTTGGTTCGTCAACATTCTCGTAACACGTCAATTACAGAATAAAACATTTTGTATCGTAATAATTCGTCTTTTTAGGATTCGGTTTTATTTATAGGTAATAAAAAAGTTGATGGTTAAGTATTTTCATACAATGTAATTCACTCGGTGACAACTTATTTTCACAAGTCAACTTATATCTAGGTCAAGTCGTGCTTCTATAAGCTTAATGATAATTAAACGCATTATTTATTTGTTAGAGAGTGTAGATAATTAGAAAAGGATCGTGCTGGTATTTATTCGTTATCATCATTATTGGTATAAGCTTTTTCTTTACAGGGAAATCCCCGCAAGAGGAATTAAACCCGTTAACAGTCGCAACTAATGAACACTAGTTCACGTGATAACTTCTTTTCTAATTAATCATGTTGCCGTACGATGAAGACATTATAACAAACAGTTCGACGATTCACGTGATGTCTCTTGTACTCGTAGTCTTACTTACGAGTTTACCCACCTAATGTTCCTAATCTTCTCAGATTGTCACTCGAAATGTTTCAGTGATTTAAGCTAATGGGTTTAATATATCTCGGAGTTTTCAGCGGGTCGCCATCTTAATTGTTATCTAGGACCGAGTTAAAATATAATATTGAGCATAAAGTTTTCTTTATTAAAGGTAACATTTTTTTTTTTTTTAAAGGTGACATTTTTTGTTCCATCGTTTTATTCCCCTCTATGCGGACAAATGTTTGCCACTAAACGAACTTTACCCTTCCAATGAATATCAATATAACAACCGCAGCAACATTGCAATAATGTGTCAGGAATTGATGAGATATAAAAAACACCATATTTTTTTCATTAATTGCTACTATTAAGGCTTAGATCAAAAGGTTATGGGGTTTGGTATGAAAACGTGCATGTGTTCATAGGATTACGTACGGATCGTTATTGGTTAGCAATTGTACACTCAGCGAATTTGGTATAGAGATCGTTATCGAGGGAATAAAAGTATTGAGGTGGTTAGTGAAGGCACAAAACGTATGCGCATTCTGAAGTGGACAAAGATGGCTTTTGATAGCAATAAATAACAAGTTCGCTGATGCAATGCAAATATGTTTAGTTGTTTAACAAAAACAATGGGTGTTTTAATCATTTCTTTTAGTTAGGAAGCCAATAAAACAAAACCTTTGATAGCAATAACAATTTGATGCCAGGGAGTGAAATTAGTAAAGTGTGGTCAAATTTGGCTCCATTTAGAGAGTAAGTTTCAAGTATCTAAGACAATTCTTAAGTACTATACAACATAATCAAATAATGAATCAATCTATTCTTTGTATCTTATGTATTTTTTTTTTGAAACACCTTATGTACTTATTTTTTATAATGAATCAAACTGTAGTGTTTTTTCTTATCGTGTAGATTTTCCCTAATATTCGATTTGAGTAAATCAATCGATTAACGTATTTTAATAGTTATCATCATGCGTCTCATGATTCCGATTACTGTTCTTTCGGATATATGTGAATATGAATTCAGTCTCAAACCCCTACATATTGTAAAAGAGAAAAAAAAATCCATATCGAGAATATAATGTTATATGCGGCTGCTGGCCTTATCTGATGATTCCAACAACCAAAAAACGCCGGC
>OVBX01007075.1:0-11182 GCA_900406325.1 Erucastrum elatum
AGTGATTCCCATTCTACATCTCGGTGAGTCTTGATAGTTAGATGAACCAGGTTGTTGTAAAACGGCATTGGTTTGCAGCAGAAAGCAAGTACCTGAACCAAAAAAAAAACAAAATCATTTCAACTAGATCATCACTTCACTAACTTGCAACCATAAAGATTAGAAAACTGAACTGACCTCAAGAGTGTTGTAAGATAAGTAAAGCTTCTTAACATTGCATATTCCCATGAGAAGAACCGTTGCATTCCCAACCATTGTCCCCTCTTCAGCCTTAACAAAAAAATCCTCTGAGAATTTAGCCGTACAGATCTGATCATGAGTCATTCGAAGATCAAGACTAGCTTCAACAAGCGAAGCAAAATTCACATTTGGATAGGTATCTGCAATAGCATCAGCATACTCAAAGTAGACAAGATTTGGAGTATCAAACGATACACTCTTTGGATTTTCATCAAACATTTGGTTAAACCGAAACGTTAGTCTCTTGAGGGTAATGCTAGATACAGAGCAAGATTCCCAAATCTCCTGACACATTGTTTCGCTTGCATCAACCTCGGAAGACAGAGGCCAAGACCATTGAGAAGAGATGTCTATAACAAGTTCTGTTACATGACGGTTCAGAACTTTGCTTATCCAACGAATGACAGGAGCTGGACCAACGTCATCTTTGCACTTGATGGAGAATCTGTTTAAAGGATCATTCCTGTGTAAATCCAGTTTACGGTCGACGAGTTTTATGAATAGTCTGCGAATCTTGTCACGTTCTTGTCTTCTCACTCCAGGATGCATCCGGATTGAGTCATCAAATTCAAGATTCATCGTTGTTTTGTACCCTGAACAAAGAAAAAGAGCTTCAGGTAAGAATTAAACATCATGAACTCACTAGAGGAGAAAAGGTAAACTCTTTAACATAACAGGGAAGAACAAATAATAAAGGAAGCAAGCAGAGAAGAAACTTACTTGAGGATAAAGAAAGAAGCAGAGACCACCAAAGCGAGAAACTGCTTAGTGTTTATGGAACAAATTTGTATTAAAGAAATTTATAGCAAAAGATGAAGATTAGGGTTTTCGGTTTTGACGGTGATGGGTGAGTTTTTCAAAGCTAGATTTTCTTTTGGAGTGTTGTCAAGTCTTAAGATATGGTGAATGATGATGATATTCTCTGTGAGTTCAGGAGGATTATCAGCAAGAGTCCAATCTATCTAGCTATGTCAGGCTAATCAGACTATTGATTTGAAAGGAAACCAAAATTGAATAGTTAACGTGCTTGTTAGTTAACAATGCATGTGCTCTTTCCCCTTGGCTTTCAACGAGATGTTGAAGTAGTAATGATGATTATAGTTGGCTCATTATTGATGGTATGATCTTGAGCCTAAAGCTGTGATTGGTAAAAATAAGTGAAAAGTGGAGTAAATGAAAAGTGGAAACAAGCAAGATATAAGTAAGACAGGTGGTAAGAGGTAAGTGAAAAAGGGAGTTGGAGTAAATGTATTTCTCCAATAAATGGAGTAAAAGTTAAAGTGTTTTTCTTTTCTATATAGTAAATAAACATATTTTCAGAGTAAATATTTATAGTACCATACAAGCATACTTAACCTAAGTAAAAAAATTCAATTTACATTTCTTTTCAATCAGGGATTGTGCATAGAAACTTGCTTAGTGAAAATCCATTCCAAACTTGTGAAATAAAATTTGCAATATTTCTGGATTTTTTTAAGCTGTCTCAAGCATTTACATAAACTACTAACATAATGAAGTACTTAATTTTACCAACTGTAGATTTATCTCAGTTTCAAATCTTACGAGGTTTTTTTGACACTGATCAACTAAACAGAGCAAGGCCAATTCCTTATTACTACTAAGCAAGATGTGATCAAAACTATGGCAAATTGGCAAGAACTGTGACACCGTCTTGGATTTTACATAAAAGAGCATTAAGAAAAAATGAAAAGAATCTAACTAATTGGCCTTGGTCCTGTACACAACTTCAAGACATTCTTTGGCTCGAAGAACTTTCGACTGAAGGTAAAAGCTCCCAGCTTTTGCGTTGTTCTCAAACAGCTTGTCGTATCTCTGCATTCATTCATATATAGACCAAACCAACCAACCAACTCCTTTTAGTTACTCTTCTACAGAGTTGAAGATCAGACCAATGTCTGAAAGAAAAAGTGTGTGTTTTATTATTACCTGTAATACCTCTTCCCAAGAGGTCTGCTCGGTTACACCGAGAATCTGCCTAGCCTCTTGCGCATTAATGGCTTTTCCTGCTTTACGTACTGCATTCTGCATTGCTTCCTGCGCAACACCAGTTTTAGATGCATCTGCAAAGAGAAGTTCCGTCAGTAAGATAGACATCCTTCATTATATTACATTACATTACATGACATGCCACTTTGAATCAACTACCGATCAGTTATACTCGAATAAAAAAGAGAAAAGATGTTTCGACAAACATACAACCTGTTCAAGTACTAGTAAGATGCAACTAATAGAAAAACCTATCAACTGAAAAAAAGATCTCCCTTATATACTCGATTGAAACAGGGCAAGCTGGTTCAGGAAAATGCAGTTTTCAGAATATCAAGAATCACTATGAAAATCCTATTCGTAAACCAAATCTATCAACTGGAAAAAAAAGATATCATCAGAGAGCACTTGATGTAGAGAAAAAAAGAGAGTTGAAACTCTTACTTGCAATGGCTTGACGATAGGCTTGAAAGACAGCTCGACCCAATATCCCAGAGCCCATCACAATTAACTGCGCAATTATTCTACTCGCCTGTAAAAAAAAACATATAGTAACGATCACAATAAAGCACACACCTTTAGCGGCTAAAGTTTACATGTATATCCATTTAATTTCTTATAAAAAAGTATGTAACTTTTTCGATTAAATAAATGTTCTAATCACTGCAGCTACAACCTTAGTACTAGTATGGATTGATTTCAGTTTCAATCACGAAACCCATCAATCTCTCGGTTTTAATACAAGATAGCACTAACAAGAGATCATAAAAGAAGCTAAAATGAAACGACTTTTCTAAAGGACACAGAGTCGTCATCAATAAACCCAAGAGATTAAAAGCGGAGAGAGAAAACCCAACCATGGAAGCAGATTAGTTGACCCGTTTGAAATTCGAGAAGATGCGTTCTTTCGTTAACGAGATTAGGACTCGTTTTCCGGTGAGGAAGGCAATATAAGAAGAATATCTAGGGTTCTTCTCTTTTGTTCAGCTCGTCGTGTTCGTGTCATAAAAAGAGAAAAGTTGGGAGACGACACGGGAGAGGGATGGACCCACCACGAGGCACAGGTTTGACGCCCAAGGAAATTTTAGTATTGTCCAATAGGAACTCTACACGTGTCTGTTAATGGCTTTTGGCTGTTAAGAAATTAGGCCCATGTTTTTACTGGGTGGATAGATGTTTACCGCTGAAAATTTATGAAACCTCGGTTTTAAACTGAATAGTAAGAGTTTCTTTATTGTTTCCTACGCCTAACCATGAATCACTCTGTTACCATTGCCGTTTTACATTTTTATACCGCTTGCTTGCTACTTTACGTAGGAAACTAACCTGATCCGTGTTGATAGCCTTGGTATGGATGTGAGAGTTTTTGTAGAGGCACAAGTCCAGACTCAGGCGTTTCCCTTTCAAAACCAGAGTCGGAGAATTTTTCAGACCAAAACATTGAAGAAAAGACACAACAATTTGATTATAGAGGACATTCTGATAATTATGCTTATCTTTCTTGTGACAGGCTACAACAGAGATGGCAGCAGAGAAGAAGATCGACCAGCTACTGTTACCTCCTTCACGGAGAAGGAAGTTGAAGTCTGACAGATCGTCTGGTGCTTTTCTTTTGCAACTTGGATCTGTCTGGTGGTTAACAGGAGTTCTTTGCTCTGACGTTGTTTGTGTACATAAAAGATGAGCTTTCAAGTGACCGTACTAGAGCGGTGTGGAGATTCAGCTTCTTACATTTGTAGTAAGTTAATAAGAATAAATAGAAGTTAATACACTTGAAACAAGTTGTATTATATCCCCCAATATTGTTTTGTTTATACAACTAAATTAAGATCAATAAAACTTGTTCCCCCTGTTTATACCAATTGTTATAGATTACTAACTTTTCTCCACTGAAAAGTTCCTTTCTTCTTGCTAGAAGAAATAATATATTCCCTCACATAGACAACATAAAACATCAAGCTTTGGGTTCAGGTGGAAACACCTATAAGGCTGGCTCGAAGTGAATCACCACCTTCCTCATCAAACAGCTTTCTCCGTTCATCTACCACTTCTCCGTTTATCTGTTTCTCCTGATCGTTCTCCTTCCTGAGAAATGATAATATCAAGGAAGGAAACAAAGGGTTAAGAATACAGATCTCTAAAGTGCAGAACATATATTGGAGCTGAAGAAAAAGATGGAGACAAGACTGTACATTGAGTATATGATCAGTCCAATGGCTGTAGTAGTGAATGCCAAGTAATAGAGCCAATCAACCTAAGATATATAGATAGCCATATGATCACATACAATGGTTTCTACTGACAGGAAATGTAAGTGCTTCACCGTTTTCAGTTTACAAAGTGACCAGCTAACCTTCTCATGGTAAGCAAAAATGCGGATCAAAACCGCCCACATGTCTGATGTGAGTAATGAGAGGGTGAACATTGCTGTACCATTGGTCTGATAAAACCACATTTTCAAAAAATATCATATGTTTCAGAGCCATGAAATAAAATTAAAAACATAGCAACATGAAGACATACAGTGAAGAAGGTTCATTGCATGGTTTTAGTTTTTGTCTTATACCTTGAGTAAGACTGTGAGTATAGAGTAGAATAGAAACACACTGATTGCAAGTCCAAGGAAAGGCAAAACCTGATACCACAAAAGCGTAAAGCCTTTAAGTTTGTACTTGTAAAACAGATAGTCTTTGAATAACATAGATTACATGCAGCAAACTTACAGCCTCAGTTGACCAGTGAATAGCATTGAGCGCATCACGTTCAAATATGCTTCTATGGATCAAGTCAAGAAACATCCTCTCTTTGATAAAATTAAGTTTAAGAATATATAAATGTCTTAGCCTTTGCTCTATCTGAAGGATACATCTGAATAGCACTAATAATTGTGCCGAACAAGCCCACAAAAGACATTAGTTCAACTCTGTCTGCATTCGTCACAAAGAACTCCTATAACATAGAAACATGAAGACTATAGTTACACAACCACACTTAGAATCCATAACATTTTTTCTGAGTATGTGATTAAAGACTTGCTTACCTCGCTAGTATTAACGACAGCATACAAGGTTGCTCCAGCTATAACAAGAAGATCTCCTTTTACAGGATTACTTCCTCCTGAAAAATGCCACCAAGTGTTAACTTGCATACATGTGAAGAGTGAAGAAAAAGAAGTAATGAATCAGTTTGCATCAATACCAGCTCGATCCCCAGCATGTACGTCTGAGAAAATAGCCATCACAACACCAACAATACATACAACCACACCACTGATCTTCATCAAACTGTATCTTGTCTTTAGAAAAACCCAAGTCAACACCAAAACGCACGGGATGGCCCAGCAGTCCAGTAACATGACACTTGTCATTGATGTGTACTGAAAAGCCTTTACAACTGTGAAAGCAAAGCAAAATCACATGGTACTATTAGTCACCACCAAAGCAAGAAAATAACATATTATGGCAACATACAAATCGGGGGAAGTAATGATTAAGCAACCAAAGTACCATATGATTTAAAAATGCACACTATGCAAACCAAATAGTTAGGAAAATAAAATAAAAGTTGTATCAGTCAGCTTCACTCACCTAGAAAGTTGGCCTCCACATTAACTAAAGAAAGGAGGAAGTAGTGATACCACTTGGCCTACAAGAATTTTTCATTGCATGGAACATGTTAGCAATATTCTTTAATTAGAAACTTATATAGTTTTGTATTGGCACTGTGCTAATCAGAACTACTAATGAAACCTTCAACGTTCAAACTCACAAAAGACGCAAAACTCGATATTTCCAGTAAAAAGACAGAGTGACATCAATTTTCCAAAAAAAAAGACTAGTATAGTAGTATTTCAACACACTAACCTTAATCACAGGTCTTCGATACAGCATTATACTTCCATAGACAGTCGCCAGAAACAAATAACCCAAGAAAGACTGTGATGTTGGAGCATTGATCCCTAGAAGGTTTTGAAATTTGTATAAGCAATGAATATATTTAATAATGGGTTGAGAAGAAGGTGAAACCTTTTCTGGCGAGCTCAGAGGTTGTAAAGCTAATGGAAGTAGAGAGAAGGGAGATGATCTGTCCCAACACAAGTCCGATCAAAGTCTCCTTCTTCTTCATCTCATTAAAACTGAACAACACCATTACTGTTATTTTCCTTCCTTCAAACAAACCTTAGCTCCGCTACTCCGGTGAAAGGTTATGGTGAATGTAAGATACAAACACAATACAATGGATCAGATTCAGAGAAGAGGCTGAAAGCGAGTCTTTTCTGGAGAATCATATTGACTTATTTAATGATATTGAATAAGATAGTGGGTACATAATACTTTACATTAACTAATCAAAATACCTTGTGCCAGAAGGAAAATGACAGGAAATCCCATATTTCATATATGTATTATGTGATCATGGATCTACTATACTTAAAATAGAGTCACTATATTATATACAATAGAAAAGTCATACTAGACCCATTTTATTAGCTACCTAACAATTTTTTTTTTGGCAACAATAGCTACCTAAAAAATGCGCTTAATCTGGGAGGTTCACGGTCCTTTCATATTCCCTAGGCCTCATAATGCTGTTTTGAAGTATAACTTTAGCAGATGCGCTGAAACATACATCGTATTAACTTCTCTGTTTGGATACTTGTTTTCAGGTGTACAAGCACTAGTTCCAGACATGATGATGAGAACGATATGAGTTCAGAGCTTCTCTCCCTCTATGGAACAGAGGTATGTTCCTTCTTACAACAATCAGTAGTCTCCGCTAAAATGCTAAAATAAGACATGCCATTTAGATGAAATCTTGAAATATATTATTGAACTTGAACATAGGCTTTCATACAAACTCAGTGTTCCATTTATATTTTTACCCACGGTCTCAGCGTGCGCTTGATGTCTAGATTCTTTGACTTTTTCAGTCTTCTGTAAGTTCGCAAGATTTTCAAGATGCTGAACCAGACATCCTCGTGCTCTCTACTTCTGCAATCATAGAGCGTTTCAACAACAGAGGGATTAGTTCAGGGATTGCCCTTAAAGTTCTCTGCAAAAAGAATCACTCTATTAGTCTATTACCATTCCGGTTTTCTATGTGCAGGAAGCTAACCTGATCACTGTTGATAGCCTTGGTATGGATGTGAGAGTATTTGCAGGTGCATAAGTCCAAACTCACTGTTTCCCTTTCAACACCAGGGTGAGAGGATCTCAGACCGAAACAGTAAATAAAGATACAACATTTTGATCATAGAGGACATTCTTATGCCTATGCTTATTAGTCTCCCTATCATTTTTCTTTGACAGGCAACAAAAGAGATGGCAGCAGAGAAAAAGATCCACCAGCAACTGTTCCCTCCTTCACCAAGAAGGAAGCTTAAGTGTAACGACGAGAGTTCGGAGGACGCATACCGTTAAATAAACCATTACCAAAATCACCAAACCAAAAACAAGTAGTACAGAGTAGGAGCTGTTTTGCAACTGAATCTGTCTGGTGTTTACAGGAGCTCTTTGCTCTGACGTTTGTGTACATAAAGATGAATTTTCAAGTGACTGTACTAGAGCTGTGTAGAGATGCAGCTTCATACATTTGTGGTAGTAAGTTAAATAAAAATAATCCAAAGAATAAACAGAAGTTGATACATTTGAAATAACTTCTGTAAAACCTTTTTCCCCTCTTTATACTTTTACCAATTGTTATAGATTACAAACTTCTCTTCAGTCATAAGTTCATTTCTTCTTGCTGGAAGCAATAAGTAATCTCTCACATAGACAACATGAAACCTCAAGTTTTGTGTTCAGGTGGAAGAACCTATAAGTCTGGCTCGAAGTGAATCACCATCTTCCTCATCTAACCGCTTTCTCTGTTCATCTACCACTTCTCCACCTCTTTGTATCTCCTGATCTTTATCCTTCCTGTGAAATGAGAATATCCAGTAAAGGAAACATAAGGGGTTAAGAATAGAAATCTCTAGAGAGCAGAACATAAATTGGTATTGAAGAAAGATGAGGACAATACTGTACATTGAGTATATGATCAGTCCAATGGCTGTAGTAGCAAATGCCAAGTAATAGAGCCAATCAACCTAACATATATAGTACAAGCCACATGATCACACACACTGGTTGTTTATACTGACAGGAATATAAGTGTTTCCTGATGTTCAATATACAAAGTGAAGAGCTAATATTCTCATGGTAAGCGAAAATGCGGATCAGAACCGCCCACATGTCTGATGTGAGTAATGAGAGTGTGAACATTGCTGTACCATTGATCTAAGAAGACCACATTTTCAAAAGATATTATAATGTTCCAGGGGCATGAAAGTAAATTGATATATCAACATAAAGACAGAGAGTAAAGAGGTTCATTGTGTGGATTTAGTTTTGTCTCATACCTTGAGTAACACTGTGAGTATAGTGTAGAAGAGAAACACACCGATTGCAATTCCAAGGTAAGGCAACACCTGAAACCACAAAAAGCGTAGAGCCTTCAAGTTTGTACTACAAAAACAGAAAATCTCTGAATAACGTAACATAGATTGAAAGCAGCAAACTTACAGCCTCAGTTGACCAGTGAATAGCATTGAGGGCATCACGTTCAAATATACTTCTATGGACAAGTCAAGGAACATCCTCTAACTTTAAGTATAACACAAAGTTTTAGCCTTAGCTATTTGAAGGATACATCTGAATAGCACCAATGATTGCGCCAAAAAGGCCCACAAAGGACATGAGTTCAACTCTGTCTGCATTCTTCACGAAGAACTCCTATAACAGAGGAACAAGGAGGTCAGAACTACACATCTTCACCTCACATCCATAACATATTATTGAGTATGAGATTACACACTTGCTTACCTCACTGGTATTACTGACAGCATACAAGGTTGCTGCAGCTATAACAAGAAAATCTCCTTTTACAGGATTACTTCCTCCTGAAAAATGCCACCATAGTATGTGATTGTTAACGTGCAGACAGATGAAGAGTGAAAACAGAAACAAGAGGAGTAATGAATCAGTTTGCAGCAATACCAGCTCGATCCCCTGCATGTACATCTGAGAAGATAACCATGACAACACCAACAATACATACAACCACACCACTGATCTTCATCAAACTGTATCTTGTCTTTAGAAAAACCCAAGTCAATACCAAAACGCACGGGATCGCCCAGCAGTCCAGTAACATGACACTTGTCATTGATGTGTACTGAAATGCCTTTACCACTGTAAAAGCAAAATCTCATAATACTTAACTACAAGACAGAATAAAAAATAACTGCTTACTTTCACTATAGCATTAACTGTCAAGCTCAAGTAACAAACATACATACTAAGAATTAGTGAGACTAAAGAAGAGTCTGTCAGTTTAAAACACTCACCAAGAAAGTTGCCTTCGACATCAACTAGAGCAAGGAGGAAATAGTAATACCATCTGGCCTACAACAGTTTGATGTGTTAGAAAGACTTGCTAGTTCAAATTTCAATAATGCAAATCTTTAATATACACTTATTATTCCAAATGATCAAGAATCAGTACCCTAATGGGAAAGAAAGTAAGCAAAACACTAACCTTAATTACAGATCTTCGATACAGCATTATACTTCCATATACAATTGCCAGTAACACATAACCTAGGAACGACTGTGATGTTGGAGCATTGATACCTAGAAGGTTGCGTAATTTGTAAGGCATGAATATTTATTATTAAAGTAAGGGTTTGAAAATAGAAGGTGAAACCTTTTCTGACAAGCTCAGAGGTTGTGAAGCCAATTGAAGTAGAGAGAAGGGAGAGGATCTGTCCCAACACAAGTCCAATCAGAGTCTCCTTCTTCTTCATCTCATTAAAACTGAAAAACACCATTACTGTTTTTCTTTGCTTCCTTCAAAAACAATACAATGGATCAGATCCAGAGAGGAGACTGAAGGCAAGTCCTTTTCTATTCTACAGAATCATTGGCTACTTTTAATGATATTGAATTCAGAGAGTTGATATATAGTAATACTCTTCATTAATTAATCAGAAACACTTTGTGACAACGAAAGGAATACGTTAACTAATCAAAACACCTTGTGAGTTTGTGACTAATATGGAGTATGTGATCATGGACTACAAAGATCTAGGATGATTTTATTTTTACTTTCTTATCAGCAAATTTTATTGCATGAAATAAAATCAAGTTTTTTAGAAAGTATTATAGTTTTTTTCCTATTTATTTGTATATTAAAATATACAAAACACTATCGTCAAAATAATATATTCAAAAAAGTATTTTACAGAAAGATGATTTACAATAACATCATTCAAAATTGTGTGTTTTGTTTAGCAATTACTACCTTACTAGATGATGGCCCGCACACTTGTGCGGACTAATATATATCCAACTAATTTAAAATTTAATATAATTTAAATTTTTAATTATTTAATTAAATTTAAATATTAATTAATTAGAAGATAAAATTTATTTTTTCTATTACAACTCAACATAAATAACAGCTTAGTACTTAAAAAATCATTTATTTATTCTATCACCAAACCACATATATAAAAATTATCATCATAACCTAATAAATTTTTATTAATATTTTATAATAACCTAAAGATAAATATACAAAAAAACTATAATTAGCAATTATCAGCGAAGACTATGAAATCAGATCTCTCTTTATCAAAGTTTTTATTACATTTTAAATAAAATTCCTCTTCATTGGAAGTTATAGTGACACCTATTAACAAAATTTTAGTAATTAAAAACATATTTCTATTTAACTAAAATAAACTAAAGGTAATAAATTATTCGATGACATAAAAGAGAAAAAAACTTCTTTTAAAAATAAAAAAATAAATCATAAAATGATTAAATATCTATCTATACTATTATTTGAGAAGTGATTTGGATTATTTGTCAGCTTTTCCATAATTTTAGGT
>OVBX01007076.1:623-11179 GCA_900406325.1 Erucastrum elatum
GTCGGAGTGATACTTATTTTGAAACTGAGGGAGTATTTTTGTTAATTGTTAAAGGTATCTTTTTTGTTTGTTCCTTAATTATATTTTTCTAACTCCTTTATTTGGGAAAAATCGATTTGTTCAGTCCTTTATTTAATTTTGGGAAATCATTATCTCACTTTTTATTTAAGTTCTTCAAAGACGCACGTATCTATGCATATGCGTGTCTGTTCAGTGTGCTTCTAGAGAGGACCGAAAGGGGAAAAATGTATAACAAGGTTAAATAAAAAAAGTAGAAATGCGATATTATTTTTCACAAAGGGTCATAAATAATTGCGTTCCTTGATATTTCCTTCATATATAATACAACCTCGTGTTTTCAGTTCATTACTACTTATGATATTTGTGTTACATAAGTCATAATGAATTAATGATATATATTAGTAGTACATCTTTTATATTCTTTTGACGTACTATAGCAGACAAGCACNACATTACTACTTATGATATTTGTGTTACATAAGTCATAATGATATATATTAGTAGTACATCTTTTATATTCTTTTGACGTACTATAGCAGACAAGCACATATGTGGATGTCAAGTCTAGTTAAGCTTTGATGAGAGATACACCAAGAATAAAGGAACGATCACACATGAATTAGAAAAAGTCAAATAATGGAAATTAAGTAATGGTCAGAATTAAATCGCCATATTATCCTAATTCTTTGTTTTATCGACAATTTAATTCAGAAAAAAAAAGAGAGGAAGTAGCAGAGGTGGCGATGGATGGAAAAGGCAGACAGATCGACGGGTATGAGAAGAGACAGAAAAGACTGGTATGGTGAGATCTAAGCCGTTGGTTGGGAAGAGCCTTCTCGTATAATCCATTTTTTGTGGGACGTGGCGGTCGCTTTTGCTCATCCGGTTCACACTCTAGACAATCGTGGCAAAGCCAGAGCCGTCGAATTAACAGTAGAGTGGGATCCGCAAGTCAGCGTTTAGCTGCCACGTTATCACACTTGATCCAAGAAATAGTAGTAATAAGGGTTCGTTTATAGTTGAAGCTAATTAAAGTAGAGGTAACAATTTTCAAGTCAGTGATTGAAATTTGTGTGCGTTGTATACTTGTATCGTTTTAACCTGTTATATTATCATGTAAAAGTCAAACCAAGTAGGCGTTGAGAATCCTTTGTACCTAGTCATCATTATGGGCAATGATACTTTCATTTTAATTTTAGTAATGGAAGAGTTATGTACCAACAACACTGGAGATGAAGTCACTCTCAGACAAAGTCAAATCTGCGATCCATCTTGTTACTATGGTGTAAACAAAAATGTGAAAGTTTTGAACAGTGAATTGTTAAAGTTAAATTGTGTAACTATTCTACAGTTATATCACTTGCTACCAGTACCCCTATTCTACAGTTATATCACTTGCTACCAGTACCCGCGAGCAGTGGCGGAGGCAGCCCTTTGGCATATGGGTCAATTGGATTTTATATATTTGAATTTTTTATAGTTGTATTTAAGAAAAAACTTTGAAAATATTGCAGAAAATGGTGTGTTGACCCTTGTAAAATATGTCAATTATGAATTTGACCCTCCTAAATGAATTAGCTTGCTCCGCCACTGCCCGCGAGCATGTTGAACCAATCAAACATTTACCAAAAAAAAAAGTGGTGATAATTTCCCAACATAATATGAATACCAAACAACTATAACTTATATTTAGTATAAATCATAGTAGCTTCTGACGCGGCCTGCGGGATGAACATTGATATCCTAATTCAGGAGATAAGCATGTAAAAAGAGAAGTGTGATCCACGTCATATTAAAATTTGGATATGACAATTACATGTGACCACTAATAGTTACAAATGTAATTGGAAAATCTGACCAAATAAAGTAAGAGAGAACGGAGATGAGGAAAGTGGAAGAGACATCTTTCTGTATTCTTATCTCTTAAAATTGGCAAAAAAATAATCCATAGATAGGTGGCTTGATACAGGACTGGTATAGAACTTGATTCACGTGACTTTTGTGCATCGTTTGACCACGTGAGTCGTTAGGAAAGAGAAACACATCTTATTACGAGCAAAAAAACATGAAAGTACTTTTAAGAAGTGAATCATGCATGAACTCTCAAAAACAACTTTTTATGTTTCTACAGAACTCCTATCAAACCGGACTGAATTCATACTATTCAGCGAACACTAGCCACTACCATGGTATATATGCTCCTTTTGAAGTTTGGTAACGCAGTCAAATGCAACCGAACATTACCGGATTGCACATCCTGTGACTGATAGTTTGTCACTGGTTAAGTGATGAAGCATAGCCCGTATTAGGTGTTGTGGCCCTACAGTTGTCTACTTTATGTCTTTACCCAAATCGTATATTATTGTTTATCGAAGATTAGTGTGCAATTTGGACGACCAACACAAAAAGTGCAACTTGCAGCACGATTAAAAAGGATTTAAACCCTTTTTCTCAAAGATGTTTGGTGCTTCACTCCCTTTTGCAACTTGCTTCTGGTGGTGAAGGAGAGCCAATGGGAAACACGGTTGTCCCTTAATTAACCAAACTCTTCCACAAGCATATCATCAACCTTAATAATAACAATACTCGCTACCTTTTTTGATAAATAAAATACTCATTACTCTGTGGTTCGATTTAGATTAGAGCTGAACACCGTGATGATACTAGATTAGACATGGTAGGCATTAGTGCACCTATATTTTGCTATGAAGTTATTAAAAAACAATTAACATAGTCAGGAAGATCTTGTGCTATGACGATTATTAAAAACCATTAACATATTCAGTAAGACATTGTTAAATTTTAAAATTTTAATTTCTATAGATGCTGATATTTATCATAATTCCAAACTAAGATAGAATATTCTTTACAAGAGTTGCAAATATTAGTTAGATTAGATTTGTTTCACTGATGTACAGAAGTATATTCTTAGTCTGATCACTACTTTAATATTTGTTAAACCTTTTGTCTTTAACCTATCTATCAAATTAAATTTGTTTTGGCAAATACCGTATACTACGAATATTGGAGAGTATTTCTAAAATTGTGAAAATAAATGTGGGTAAATATAATAAACATATCGATTATTAAAGAAGATGTTCCTATGACAAAGTTGATTTGACTGAGTGATAAAATCCTTCAATTCACCTCATTTTCATGTTTCGGATCCAACTTCCATGAGATGATTAAAAAGTGACTAGGTGTTTCAAAAAAAAAATTAAAAAGTTACTAATTAGTCCAGCACAATAATTTAGAGTCGGAAAGGAAAGTCATACAAAATTTGAAGACTTCCAAATTTCTTTTACTAGAAAGCCTAATCTAACACAAATGTTACGAACTTCAGATTCAAGTTAAAAAGGAAACAAAAAATCTCGGATCCCCACGAAACATCCGTATCTCAATGCCGAACAAGGCAGCCGCAGCCATTAGAGTAGTGATATGGTCATAAAACCTTCCGAAATGGCGAGGAGTTATATTGCAGTTAACTTATAAATGCAGAATTCATTTCACAAAAGGTCTCTTCGTACTTGGGTAAGAACAAGAAGATGAAATGAATAGTAGACTGTCAGAGACATAAATAAAACTATAAGGCGCGAAGGTACAGAGACAGCAGCATTTATCCGAGTTAGGTCCTCGATTTAGGGAAGTATCTTTTCAAAGAATCCAAATAACTATACGGACAACGATAAAAAAGCTGAAATAAAGCTTACACCCACGTGGCGTTATTTAGCCGACAAGAGTCACTATCCCACGTGTCGCTTAACAGGTTCATCTCCCCTTTTACAATAACGAACATAGGCTTATTCATGTTTAAGAAACTGCCACCTCCGACCACCTTTGTTTCGTTCACGAGTTAACCACTCTTATATTTAACCACTCTTATATGGGCCACAACCAAGCCTATCAGTCTGAATATTATGGGCTTAACAAGCCTGATTACTTGTAAACTAGTATGTATCAACATCCAATTTCTAAGGAAATATCGCGTGTTTAATTGAGTACAGTACTTATGTACTTGAATACTTGAATTTGTAACCGAACAAAACGGTTTATGTGATTGTAATGTAGCAGTCATTATTTATAACAAACATCGGGTGTGCTGTCAAAAAAAAAAACAAACATCGGGTGTCAGAGAACTAGCATCAGTTATACTTTTATTCGAACCGAATCAAGTCAGCTAACATAACCAAACCGAACTGATTAAACCCTAGAAAATTCAAACAAATCTCCCTCTAAACATCTCACTGAAGCTAGCTTATCAGTTATCACTGTGTCACCATCCGAACTCAAATCTGTATAATGAATGTTATTAAAAGAAATAAAAATAATACATACAATTGAATCGATCTATCTATCATGTATATATAAGGTCATCATCTTAAATGGGAGTAACGCGTTGCTGAGAAATTGGGCTATAACTTTTCTATAGTTGTTTCAACTTTCAGCTTGATTTTAATATATTTCTTCTACTATCAGAAAATTGCATTACAATCAAGACATATATCTACCAACACTAACCATTGATTACCACAGCCGGGTGAAGATACAAATTTCACACATTTGATATATAAAATAAAACACAACTGACTCGAATTATAGCCAAGACAACTTCAATAAGAGTTTGGTTATAGTTTTAACTACGAACGTAACTAATTAAACCGCCACGAACAAGAGAAAATTCAGTTGTCCCTAATCATAATCTAGAGAATATCTATGTTCAGGAAGATAATTCATTATCCAGAACAATGTATGAGAATAAAGAGAAAACTACTGTTAGCCGAATGGCTAAATATTCTCTTATTCGCTTCTCTATCTTAACTATGTACGTTTTCGTCTAATTGGAAAGAATGATTACTCCAAGAATGATTAATCCGGAGATGAAATGACAGAGTGGAATAACTTGTGAAATTGAACAAAGTGAAACAATTGGCTAAAATCAAGACTTCTAGTCAAGTTTTGATATGTCTTAAGCTTTTAATTGAGTGAGAATCTTAATTATGGTGTTAGTCCTCTGTTGTTCTTTGATGCCCTTCTCCTTCCCTTACAGCTCATACAAAGCAGAAAAGCTATTTGTTGCTTATAATTAATATTTTCTTCCTTTTATAAATTCCTGGATTTTTTTTTTTATAATTATATAGTAAAGGAATGGTAAACTTCTCTTAATCTCAATACCATGTACTGAGAAGCTGCTAGTGAGGAAGAATACTATTGAATTTGTAGCTGGATAGCTAATGTTTTGGAATGGGATGATTTGAAATGATTAGTTTCATTGATTCTAAATGTTTTTACCATTTAACTTTAATGTAAAGACATACTCATTCAATTTATATCACAATTATTTCGAAAAATTACAAAGAAAAACATTCATAAACATTTCTATAATTGGATTTGGAATAAACATATTCTATTTAAAATCAATTCCATTATTCTTATTCCACTTATCCATATTCCACTAGTTGCTACCACAGTTGAACCCGTATGCAAAATTTGGTGAAATGATCATATATATTGTTCACCACTTCAAGTTATTGAGAACTTTAATTTATAGAATTATCTTATTCGTGATTTTGATCACTATATTTAATTTCATTTGGATAAAATACTCAGACCGAAACCTAGAAATATTTATATATAAAAAAAGCAAAATCTTTTTATTATTTTAACGTTCATAACAGCCAATCATAATTGTATTTTGAATATCATAAGATGACCATGCTTTTTTTTTCAAAAAACACTTTCTCGTAAATCCACTACTAAGAAAAACATTGAACGAAAGTCTATGAACGAATATTACTTTTTGAATTGGTTACTACGAGATATTAGTTCTATTGTTTATGTTTGGGGTTTGCTTGGAAGCTATCACTATACTTGTTTGTATGATCTCGTGAAGAATCGGAATTAAACCGGGGCCCAATACATTTCTGTGATATATTCCATTGTCGGATTTGGTAGGGAGCTAAGCATTTCTCGTATGTAATTTCCACAAGTAGGGTAATATATTTTGAACCTTTATTTTTTTCTTGCATATGTGGGTGGACAGATGCAACATAAAATGTATAGGGGGCCAAACAAACGAAAATTTCAACATGTAGTGTGATTTTGTAAGGATTCTTGTTAATCGGTGTTAAGGTCCAATCCAAAACAAACGTCGAAGGTGTGAACAATGCCAGGACAAAAGACATTATATATAGTTCAGAATTTGTCGGACATTTTTCTTTAACCTGATATATATTTCCAAATTGTAGGCATGTATAGTGGTAATAATCTAAAATTTAGGTTTAAATATCATACTCCGGCCTAAATAAATACGAGTAATAGCTTCTCTGGGAACTAGTACATGTAGTTTTCTTTTTTTTTAAACAAAGTTAACATTGTATAATGGTTTTAATGCTGGATTTAGCTATTTTTTATTGATTCGGCCAATCTCCATTTGTTTCAAAAGATCGGAAACATATGTATATTTTTATGCTTTTATAACACATATTAAAAACATTGTAGAATGGTTTTAATATGGTGGATTTAGCTATTCTTTTTAGATTCAACCAAAGGCACAATTTCTATCCAAATATATCTGCGACATTTTTGGCGCTTCATAGTTCTACGATTTCCTCGCTTCAAAATTTGATGAAATTGTAGCGACGAACCCTAATTCACATACGCACACATGCACAGCGCCATATCTACTTAAGAGAAGATCTCTAAGATAAACCATGATTTAATTCATTTTGAACTTTTAACGTAAAATAACATGCAATTACTGACAAGTGACAAATAAGTCCACGGAGCATCTTCTTTTCTTTCTAGAAAACCTAAAGCAAACTACACATTTCTCTCTTTCGAAAAACCTGTCAATGTTTTGAAAACAGTTACAATGTTTTCGACCATAAATAAACTCTCACCTCCGCTTTATTTTACCACTCCAATCTCACTACAATTTCACCACCGTACCACACAAAGCACCCTAACCAATCATAGCTTCTACCACCAACTCTAGGCTTTCATTTTGCAAAAGAAAAATGATCAGAAGCAAATCCATAGCCATCAATTCCAATTCCACAAACAACTCTGCTGTTGCCGCCGCAGCCGTGGCTATCAGACGTTCTGCCTCAAACGCCACCGCCGCAACAGCCGTGGTACATACTAATGATCTTAACAGAAAACCGCCACGATCACGGTTCGTAGAGTTTCCGGTATCTCCTCAACTGATGAGAGGGGAAGAGATGGTCCATTTCGGACATCCGCGACACGTGCTGGTCAAAGTTGAGTTGCCGGATATCTACACGTGTGCAGGGTGCAAAGAAGAAGGAGCAGGGATAAGGTATGTATGCCAAGAGTGCGATTATCAGCTCCATGAATTTTGTGCTTCGGCTCCTCCAGTACTCAAGTCACATCCTTTTCATTACCAGCATCAGCTTCTCTTCTTTGCCAAGCCCGGTACACACTTCTTTTACCTATCTCCTGTTAGGAGTGAACTCAATCACCCCTTTGATATCTTAGANTTTTGTATGATATATACAGGTTTTGGTTTTACATTTTTCTTTTTTTTCGTGTTAATGCTAACGTTATATCCGTTCCGTTGTTTGTTTCTCAGACCAAGTACTAGAGTCAAAACACTAGCTATAATGAACCCCCGATTATTATTGACTATATATTGATTGCTTTACATAATAATCAAAATAATTATTTGGTTTAGTGGGTATAAAATTTTAAGAAAATGAATATTGGCGATTTGAACAGCAGAGAATAATTAGCTTTCTAAACTAATATATGTTGAATTGGAGTGGTCGCTAAAGAAAAATACTATACAAGGTGATGGAACATATGTGTTTTTGTTTTGCTCGTGAGAATATACCTGAACAATATAATGGGTAAAACTTCGGCAAAAAATGTTTTCTCGAGAACATGCGGATTTAACATTATAATTATGCCGTTTAATTGTTACTAAGAAAGATAATTATCAGGTGTCAAGTTAGGTTTTACTTTCGAGTGATGAAATATTCTTGATTATCTTTTTTTTATGTTTTTGTTAATTTTGAAAATAGATTTCTTATATGTTGATGTTGAATAACAGCGAAAGGAGGAATAAAGAAATCGAAATGCGACGTGTGTGGAAGATCACCAAAAGGTTACACTTTCAGATGCAAAGCTTGCAGTTTCCAGATGCATCCTGGCTGCGCCATGTTATCTCCTTCCCTCTCCTCCTCCTCTCTCCACCACCACCCTCTCCAACTTCTCTCCTCCTCCGCCTCCAACAACACCGGAGGAGACCATTCCGGGGGATTCCTTTGTGGAGAGTGCAAGAGAGGTAAGCGAGTCGGGAGAGTTTACCGTTGCACCGTTTGCGATTATCATTTGCACGCGGTCTGCGCCAAGGACGCCGCCGTGAACGGTCTCCGTGCAAATGGACACAAAGGAAGGGATAGGTCTCCGGCGGTTTTGGGAACGGCGGCAAGGGTGGCCTCGCAGGTTGTGATTGATTTTCTCGGTGGTATAATGGAAGGTCTCGGTGAAGGTGTTGGTGAAGCTATTTTGGACGGTGTGACTAGAGGCGGCGGCGGTGGCGGCCGCGGAGGAGGAAATGGAGGTGTTACTAGGGTAATTCCACGTGTCAGAGGAGGGTAACTATGGATTTTTGGGGATAACTAATTATGGTGTTTATACGTATATGGAAATGATTGTATTGCTGATTGAAAGTACATATAGATTGGAGTGTTGATGTTTATTTGGTTGGGTGGGAGGGATATATTATTTTAATTAAATTTGGGAATACAAGAATAACCATAAGAATAATGTGTATTGTTTAATATTTGGAAATATGAGTAATGTTAAGATATATTGTTTGTGTGTTTTGGTCATTAATTTGATTGGTATTTAAGTAGATTATGTCTTATGTTTAACATCGTGGATGATTGTTTGAGCTATGACCGTAGAAACTTTGAGTAAATTTTAGTTTGTAAGAATTTTTAGTATAATTATNTAATATAATTATATTTAATACTAGATATGGATCCGTGCGTTGCACGGGTTTTATTTGATATTTTAATTTCAAAAACATATAAAATAATGAAAATATTTTTTCATATTAGTTCTTGGATTTTCCCGTATATATTGGTCTTATTGTAGTAATATTAGTTTGTTTCTTACTTAAATCTGTATTGATATTTTATTTCAATAATAATGGTGTTTTAAATATTATATTAATATTTTTATTTTGAGTTATTAAAATTAATATTAGCTGTAGTTATTTGAAACATATAAAACTATGAACTATCTATATTATTCATAT
Organism: Erucastrum elatum; assembly: GCA_900406325.1. Classification (NCBI taxonomy): domain Eukaryota; kingdom Viridiplantae; phylum Streptophyta; class Magnoliopsida; order Brassicales; family Brassicaceae; genus Erucastrum; species Erucastrum elatum. Next base: position 9,931 of record OVBX01007076.1, read on the forward strand.
TGTTTCAGACAAATTAAAAGCAGCACAATTCAAAATATTAAAATTACGCAACATCATTCAATATGTATTATTGATAGTCAGGTAAATATAAAATATATTGTTAAGTGAAACATTAAATTGTTTCCTTTAGCATACATGGTGTGACTTTAATTTTTTTTTATATTATATATTACTGAAACTTTTTGATATATAATATTTTGAAATACACTTGTTGTCGTTATGTTCTAATAATCTGAAACTAATGCAGTTGTAATGATATTTGATAGTGTGGTGTATAATTGTCAGACTGAACTTGGCAAATATAGACCAAACTTTTAAGGTTTGATTTTAACTCTTGTTGTTAATCATTGAATAGAAACTTTGTATAGAAAATTAAGTCATTTCAATTTGAAAGGACATTTTACATTTGGTGGCATGAAATTTATTTTAGGAATAAAAATATGTTTTTCCACATAACTTTCGGTTAGAATTTCCACTTCAATGATCATATTACCTAGATCAAACTATTAATAGCATTGTCAACTGCAAAGTCTTTCTCTTTGATTTAAATTCTTTAATACCATGACCTACAACATAACATTGTCAAGTCATTCTATTATATTTAATTTTTTTAGTAGCATAACCAATTTGATATGTCGATAAGAATAAACACACATAAACATAATCACATATAAGCAAAATTGTTATATTAACTTCCCCATTAACTTACGTACAACAACATGTACAAACGCTTAAATATAAACGTGACCATAATGCACATCAGCATGACAATTAATTATATATATATTTTTTAAAATGATCAAGATCAGTCAAATGTAAAAATCAGGATATCTAGTTAGCTCCTCAACTTGCAACACCAAAAAAAAAGAAGTATAACACGCGAAAATGTGAAAGAACATGCAGAAAAATTCATTGAATATTTTTATTTTATATCTTAATATGCTTGGTGTTGAAGTCTGAAAAGTGACACAATATAAGATAGCTTAATCACATATATATAGATGTGAATATTTGTAGTTCCTTTTAGTTTATGATTTTAAATAAGAATATTAACTATTCAAATAAGAAAGTTGATTATTCATAAAAAAAATTGATCTGATATTAATCCAAATATGATTGCGACCAAAGCTCGAACCAAAATCACGTTATATAATAATGATTTTTCAATGGAAATTATTTTAAAATACTCAACAATGCAAATACTATCTTATTATATCAAGAAAAAACTGACCAAAAGAAAATACTATCT
>OVBX01007077.1:0-11179 GCA_900406325.1 Erucastrum elatum
GCGTAAGCGCACACCACGCCGTTCTCGACGGAAAAACGACAACCATGTTTCTCAAATTCTGGGCCGACACATGCAAACGTCAACAAGACCAAACTCTAAACACTTCCTCACCGCAGGATCTAATCCCNCCTTTTACTATCGTACGGTCATAAAAGATCCAAAGGATATCGATACAGAGGTTTTGAACCTGTGGAGCTCTCTACTCAAAGATTTCTCCGGCGGTAAAGAACCAGACAACCCCAAGAGCTTAAAGATTCTCCCGTCGCAGGGCTTAGTCCCGACGTCGTACGTTTCACCCTCGAACTCACTCGCGAAGATATCCAAACTCTTCGTGAGCGACTCAAGAGAGAGTCCTCTGCTTCTGCTTCCTCGTCACCTAAAGAGCTAAGACTGTCGACGTTTGTAGTTACGTATTCGTACGCGTTAGCGTGTGTAATCAGAGCTCGCGGCGGTGACCCGAGCAGACCGGTCGGGTACGGGTTCGCGGTGGATTGTCGGAGCCTTCTTGACCCCCCGGTCCCGCCGAATTATTTCGGTAACTGCGTTTCGGCGAAGTTTAAAATACCGTTAGAGGCGGAGACGTTTTTGGGTGAAGAAGGGTTTTTAACTGCTGCGAGATACGTTAGCGATGCGGTTGAGGAGTTGAATGGGACGGTTGCGTTGAAGGTTCCGGAGGTTTTGGCAGCGATTATGGCTATTACACCAGAAATGCAGGTTGTTTCTGTTGCCAGGTCGAGCCGGTTTGGGGTGTACGGGTTGGATTTCGGGTGGGGCAAACCGGAGAGAGTTGTGATTGTGTCGATCGATCAAGGCGAGGCGATATCTATGGCAGAGGGTAGAGATGGGAACGGTGGAGTGGAGATTGGCTTCTCGCTCAAGGAACACGAAATGGAGGTTTTGATTGATTTGCTTCGTGAAGGATTAAAATATTAAAGTGATTTTCCTTTTTTTTTGAAAAAGAATTTAACAATAAAATAATCTGCAACTTAGTTCGTGTTTGAGTAATCTACTAGTAATACTAATAACATCGATTGAAACTGAGTTCAAGTTTAATTACCCTAAGTCCCTACTAATAATAACATAGTTGAAACTAATTTTGTGTTTGAGTACTAAAGTTGAAAAGTGAGATAGAAAGTTATACTAAAAATATATGCCGCATCTCCAACCCAAGACCTTGTTTTAAAGGGAGCAAAACATCAAAATGAAGATTTGAGGATTATTTACTCCAATTATAAAATCTCAAAAAAAATTCTTAAAAGTTTATTTATTTACATTATAGTCCTTGACATTAATACAAGTTACATATAATGATAAAACTTCACAAATACATATAAAACATATTTTTAATATATTATATAGCACTTAATATTACAATTTTATATAATATGTTAATATAAATTATATATATTATAAAAAAAACACACATACCGGTTAGCCAATGAATTATAGTATTTTGGTACCACTTATAAAATATGTATATTTAAATTTTTGTAATTTTTTTATTTATTTATGTTAAGTTTTTTTTATGTATTTTATATTGTGTGACCTTTACTTCACATATATTTTTATTTGTGTGAATTTTAATATTATGTAATATTTTCTATTTTTATTTTATTTTGGTATCTTTAAGTTATTGTAAATAAAGTTTGTAAATGTATTTGTTAAATAAAATAATCATAAAAACTAAAAAAATGAATAGTAATTTTGAGGTTTTGAATAGTAAAACCTCAAATTAGGAAACTGTCTTATATTTCTCGGAATCTGAATGGCCGGGTAGATGGGTTGGCAAAAAATGCAAGGACTAGAGACTATATATTTTCCCATATAGATCAGACTCAGACAGATAGAGATTCTTCTCGGAGGATCGACTCGTATGTTTTTTACTTGATTTAGTTTCGATGGGTAGACAATAAGAAAAAAACCTCAAATTGGGTTGAAGTTACAAAAACCTCAAAATTTGAGGATTTGAGGGGTTGGAGATGCTTTTAGTCGCTATTTGCTTCTAACTTGTGAAAGAGGGTGAGACATATAATCGAGTGGTTAAGTCAGAAACAGTTCATCATATTCAGCAATTCTTCGTACTACTACGATATACAAATGAGGGTGAGACATATCTCTATCTCTTGAAAGTCTGTTGGATACAACATTTTAATTTCACCAACTAGCATAGAGAATAATGAACCATCAACAAGTCCAATTCTGATCTTGAATAGATTCAATGTTTTGCGGCTTCTTTCATCATACAGTTGATTTATGATCATGAATAATATTGAGAATAATTGATGTACTATTCTCCATGACACGACGAAGAGGCACCATTTTTCCATGTTCAAAAGTCAATTAGTCCGGATCTCTTGAAGCTTCTATCTAATGAGAAACACTGCTCCAAATTCAACAGAAAAAGCGAAGATTTACACTTAAGAGAGTGGAGATCAAGCGCGAAAAGAATAGAGAGATCTGCAAATCAATCCAATACAATAGCTTTCTGCCATAGAAGATTACAAAGAATAAAATAAGTATGCATAAGTGAGAAGATTGAGAAATAAACAAAGAGGAAATCTAAACAAATGAACCTTAGACCAGATTTAGTCAGAGTTCAGACTGATCTGAAACTAGACAATATTAGAGCAATAAAAAGAAATAAACATACGGCAATGTTTAATTATAACTTTAGTGAAAAGTTAAATTCTAGAGAAAGAGGATTTTCGTTTGTTGAACAAAGTTTCATTTAATAGAATTCGCAAAATCATTATATAATTTTACTTTTAAAAAAAGATAGTCTTCAGAAAAGATCTACTAGTACTAATTTTGAAAATAATTAAGACCAGCCTGATTTGAATTTTCTTTCTCTTTTTTTTTGGTCAAAACAATATCTGAAATTCATATATTTCTTATCCATTTAAGTTTTTATTCCTTTACACAAAATTGAACACCTCTACCTAGCTCTCCCCCATATATACGGTAGCCAGTCAGCCACCACTTGTTTGAGTTATCTCTCGCTCACCACAAGATTTCGTGAAAAAAATGGATTCTTCATTAAACGTCATTGACGTGTCACGAGTCACCCCTTCTGACTCGTCCGAGTCACTCACTCTCCCCCTCACTTATTTCGACATTTTCTGGTACAAATTCCACCCCGTCGAACGAGTCATCTTCTACCAACTCACCGACGCAACTCGCCCTTTCTTCGACTCAGTCATCGTCCCAAACCTCAAATCCTCTCTCTCCTCATCCCTCTCTCATTACCTCCCACTCGCCGGTAACCTCGTCTGGGACTCACTCGATCAGAAACCGAGCATCGTTTACACCCCAAACGACGGCGTTTCATTCACCGTCGCCGAGTCGAACGCTGATCTCTCCATTTTAGCCGGAAACAAACCGTTCCCCACCGCAGAGTTGCACCCTTTGGTGCCCGAGTACAAGTCTCCGACGATTCGGCCTCCGCCGTGTCGTTTCAAGTCACGCTGTTTCCAAACCAGGGGTTTTGCATCGGCGTAAATGCACACCATGCCGTTCTGGACGGGAAAACGGCAACCATGTTTCTCAAACTCTGGGCTGACACATGCAGACGCCAACAAGACCAAACGGTAAACACTTCCTCACCGCAGGATCTACTCCCTACTTACGATCGTACGGTCATTAAAGATCCGAACAATATCGAAGCAAAGATTTTGAACGAGTGGTACTCTCTACTCAAACTGTTCTCTGGCGGTAAAGAACCAGACAACCCCAAGAGCTTGAAACTTCTTCCGTCGCCGGAGATTACTCCCGACGTCGTCCGTTTAACTCTCGAACTCACTCGTGAAGATATCCAAACGCTTCGTGAGAGACTTAAGAGAGAGTCCTCAGCTGCTTCCTCGTCACCTAAAGAGATAAGACTGTCCACGTTTGTGGTTACGTATTCGTACGCGCTAACGTGTTTGATCAGAGCTCGAGGCGGTGACCCGAGCAGACCAATCGGGTACGGCTTCGCGGTAGATTGTCGAGGTCTTCTTGATCCACCTGTCCCGCCTAATTATTTCGGGAACTGCGTTTCGGCCACGTTTAAAATGGCGTTAGCGGCGGAGAGGTTTATGGGTGAAGAAGGGTTCTTGGCTGCTGCTAGCAGTGTCAGCGATTTGGTGGAGGAATTGGATGAGACTGTTGCGTGGAAGCTTCCGGATATATTGGCCTCGTTTCCCGATCTTCCACCAGGGGGGCAGTTTGTGTCTGTTGCCGGGTCGACCCGGTTTGGAGTGTACGGGTTGGATTTCGGGTGGGGTAGGCCCGAGAGAGTTTTAGTTGCGTCGATCGATCAAGGCGAAGCGATATCTATGGCAGAGGGTAGAGATGGGGATGGTGGCGTGGAGATTGGCTTCTCGCTCAAGAAGCACGAAATGGAGGCTTTGATTGATTTGCTTAACGACGGATTGAAAAATAAATAGATCACTGTTCGTTTTCTCTTTTTTTGGAACTCACTGTTCGTTTTGTAAAAGCAATTCAGTAAAAAATAACACATATTGAAACTGATGTTCGTGTTCGAGTGCTAATAATAACACATGTTCGTGTTCGAGTGCTAATAATAACACGTGTGGAATACTATTTTTGTTGTGTGATAAAAATCATTTTTCATCAGAAAAAATTATGTACTTTGAAGACTTCGGGAGTCGTCAAAATTGAAGAAATATAGCAATTACAGCAAGAGAGGGACGTGAACTTTTTAAGCAAGGTTGGATAATTGTTAAATACATAAAGAACTGATCACTAGATTTCACACAAGAGAAAAATATCCAAATAGCATTTATTAAAAGTTAAAAGAAAAATCAATATCTATTTATAAGTAAACTATTAATCTAAACTATATTTAAAATATAGTTATTTTAGAGAAGGAAAAATGATCGCTACCTACACGAAGTATCTGCCATCACATGGCTAACAATGCAAACTAAATTAATGTATACTTAGCTACACGAAGTATATATAATGCATGACAACATCTCTCAACTTAATGATGTTATGTAGCTAACATCACAAGTTTAATTTTATGCATCCAAAAACTGATGTAGACGTTTGAGACCGTTTGAATATTTTGTTTCATCAATTAAACTATAGTCATTCTGACTGTAATTTAACTGAAATTGTATTTTAGTATGCGTTTTAAAAGCGTAAAAATACTTTTAACAAAATGTAATTTAAAAATCAATATTTTTTATAAGTAGTGTTTTAATCTTTTTATTTAATGTATTTGAAAACTATAAAATTATATTATTTTATTTATATAAAAATATGAAATTTATATATTTTTTTCAATTATTTTAATCTATTTTGTTATTATATTTTATTAATAGTTCTGTAATTCATTTGATTAGCAGTGATATATACTTATTGGTAATTGTTTTATAAAACTTATTTGTTGTTTATTTATATATTGACTCTAAAATTTTATTTGTTTTATGTAAAATTAATTAAATTAATGAGTTATTTTATTTCTATTTTCATAAACAAAAATTTCATTCATAAGCAAAACTTTAATATTAGATTTGTATTATTAGATTACTTTTATTCTTAGCAGTATATAATTAATAACTATATACATGAGATAATATTTGGTTTAAGTTGACATCAAAGGAGTTTAAAGAATATAAAATATTAAATTGAAGTAAAATAAGTTTTATAATTAAAAAATAATAATATTTATACGACTTTCAAATTTAATATAAATATAACTAATATAATTATATAGTTATCAAATACAATAAAATAAAAAATGCTAAAATTCTATTTATCAAATAATATTAAAACATATTGATTTTTTAAATTAAATTTTGTTACAAATATTCTCACTCTTTCAAAATACAGATTAAAATCCAATTTAGTTAGATTAATGTCATATTGGTTATATTTTAATTGATGAAATAAGATATTTAAACGGTTTCTGATATCCACATCAATTTTTGAATGAATGAAATTAAATTTTTGATGTTAATTACATAATATCATTAAGTTGAGAGATGTTGTCATGCATAACATATAATTCATGTAGTTAGGTATACATTAATTTAGTTTGCATGGTTAGTCAGATAATGACTGATACTTCGTGTAACTAGCAATCATTTTTTTTTAGAGAATGTAAACAATAAATTATACAAAATATATATTTTATATTTATGTTTAGAGTTTAGTGATTGAAGTATATGGTTTAGTTTTAAAGGTAGAGGTTAGGGCTATGGTTTATGGTGGCTTGATTTTTTCTTGTTTTATGAATGATACTTTTGAAAATTTTCATGCAATTTTGTTGTAAAATAGTGTAATTTGTGGGATTTTCACAATTTTTTTACAGAATCCATTTCATTCTTTTTATTGTGATAATATGTATGATATAAATCTCTATAATATTATTACAAAAGTCAGTTTTTAGGTGTCATATTCACGTTAATTCTTGAAATTGTCAATTATGTAGTTACCTTTCAATCAATTAAACTTTTACATGTAATTTCTATTAATAACTTTTCAGTTTCATTTTTGCTTAGTAATTTTTAATTGGGTCTATAATTTATTTTTTTTTCTTTAAAATTTTCAGAGACAACAAAAATCATAAAAACATATCTATAAATTTTATAATATATCTTTATATAAAAATACATAAATAAATGATTTAGAAAAGGAAACTTCACAAAACAAGAAAAAAATATATTTTCAAAAACAATAATATATTATTTTTGAAAGTAAAAGTTAAATAACCCAATAGATATTCAAAATGACTGAATATGTTTATACTACAACTATAACTTTAATCAAATTATTAGAAAAATAATTAAAGAAAAATGACACAAATTGGTTGTATGATAACATATTCTGGAAAAATGATCAACATTAAGGTTAACTTAAAACAGATTATTTGTTGATATTTATAAATGTGCATGGTATTTCAAAAGATTATTACTTATGTTCACTTATACTACTACTAAACGACAACCTTTTAGGTTATTTTAATATTTGTTATCTAAATAATATATTAATTTTTTTTTAAAAAACTTTACAAAGTTAATATACAAAATTGACAAATTAAATTAAAAGCAACTAACAAAATTAATCTGATTTAGAACCTGTGAGTAACCGTGTTCAATTGGATGGAATAGATTAGTCATCATATACCTAAAATAACCGAATCTGTCAATGTCTTGACATAAAGCTTTTTCGGTCGCGGGAGATCGATCCCGTCATTGTCCGTTTCAAGGTTAAAGCTCACTTGAGAAGATATCCAAGTTCTCCGCAAGAGAATCATCAGACTCCAAGCAGCTATGCTTGTTGACGTTCATTATCACGTTCAGCAATAAAGTTTCAGATACATCCAGCTCACATACAACAGTAATTAATAGCGAAATTTTTTTTGCCACAGTCCAACCAACCATCCCCATTATCATTTTATTCTGTCCACACAAATCTGACAACTTTGCAATCAATTTGACACCAATCCCTACACGTTTCTAACGTGACTCAGCTTTAAATTCGTCCTTAACATTTGCCGACGAAAGAAAGTATTTCTGCTTTTACAACGAAAGAAAGTATTTCATTCTTCAATTTGACACCAATCCGAGTATCCGACAATCCCACTCACTCACACACATGCAGGTTTAAAGTTTGTGTTTATTTTTGTATTCTTTCATCTGTATATTTTCTACTTTTTTCTCTAGTAATATAGTATATTTAATTTCTTCAATGGCTTGATAAGTTTCTTTTCTTAGAATGTGCTGAATTAGTTTTATGTGAAGCATATTGCTAGCTTGTTGTAGCCTTCACAAGTTCTTCTGATTCCAGAAGTTTTTGGCTCCGGTGATAATTGCTGTCAGCTCGCTTAAGTTCTAATATGTTGTATGTAATTGATTATGAATGAAATTTTCAGACTACAAAAATAGATAGTATCGGAATCTATTTAAAAGATTAAAATAATATTTCTCAAAAGTTTATATTACTATTTAGGGAAAACCATTTTAATATATTCAGACCATTTTTCTTTTCATTCTTTCAATTTTATTTCCTTTGAAACAATATCATCACCTTTTTGTTATTAAATAATGTCAATTGTTCTTTAAATATATATTTTAAAAATATACAATCATAAATTTTCTTGATTTTAAAATACATATTCATCGAGTTCTCACTAATTGCCAAAAAGTTTATTGAAAAATAGTTTTTATATTCATTTCTCAATATTATATTTATTTATTATTTTATATCATTCTATTGTTTATTGTTAGTAATCGAATCCTTATGCTTCATTTATAGATAATAATTTATGTTTCTGTTTTTTATATAAGTTACACATTTTTTTCTTTAATCCATATGTACACGCTTTAGCTTAATAGATATTGTTTTTTTTGTTATATGGATCTTAATTCTTATTTTTATATGAATATATTTTTTTGTTTGATTTAATATAAAAGTTTAGTTTTTATAGTTATGTAACAAATCTTTATTATTATAGAAATAAAATATGAAAAAAATTATCAATGAAATTAATTTGAATCCACTTGAATTTGTAACTAAATTTCACACAAGTGGGAAATACCCAAACATAATTTATTAAATGCTAAATGAAATATATCTCTGTTTATAGCTAAATGATTTATAAATCCACTTTTAAAAATTATAATTTTCTTTAAAGTATCTAATTAATAAATTATACAAAATATATATATTTTTATATTTTGGTTTAATGATTAAATTTTAGAGTTTAGTTTTATTACAGGTAGATGTTAGGGTTTATGGTAGTTTAGTTATTTCTTGTTTCATGAATGATTATATTTTTAAAAAGTTCACGCTATTTTGTTATAAATAATAGTATTATTTATAGGATTTTCACAAGCTCTCAAATCATCTCTCTCCTTATCCCTCTCGCATTATCATCGTTCCTGAACGTTTCTATATGAAGCTAGTCCTAGTATTTTGTTTAGATAGATAGTCCTCATCATGAGGTGTTTTGCATGCTATCATTTTTTTAATATTTGTTCAACAAAATAGCAAAGAGGAAACTTAAGTTTCTTAAAGTTCATTGCTTACAAGAAAAAAGGATCGTCGACTATGATGAGATGAAAGTGCAGAGAAACGGTTGAGGAGTCGTCCTCACCTTCTTCACACACCTCTCCCGGCCCATTTTGCCAGATGATGCTTGACTATGGCACAATATTTACTTGTTTTGTTTGCCTTGTTTTAAACATTGAAGTTTATTTTCTCAAGCCAATTTATTATGGGAAACCAGTGTTAGGAATCATTGAAATTTTAGCTGGCAACTGTGAACGTGTCAATAATAAAATACATAATTTCTTGCCCAAGCTACCAGAATCAGTTAGCAAATTAATAAAGAAAAATAATATTTTAAAGTTATGTCAGCTCGTTTTAGTGATAACAAAATTTTACGTACATTTTTTCTTCATTAAGACAAATAAATTAATATAGTTTATGATCTTAGATAAATTAACTCTAAACATAACTTTTACAACTTTATATCCGATATATGTATATACTGATTAAAATTCTTAAAATATAATTACCAATAATTAGTTATTAAAATACAATTTATAATTTTATAAATTATAATATATAAGTAAAAGAAAATAAACTAGAAAACAATACCATTGAAATACATAACTAATACAATTTTTTTTTAAAAATCAACAAACTTAAGACAACATGTAACAACTCTAAACATAAGACAGACTTAATATAATATTAATTAAAATAATTTAAAAATCAGGTAGATTATATTCAGTTCCACCAAGATCATTAAAATATTGACTGAATGTTGTAGGAGGAATTCCTTGATCTTGGTGTTGTGTAGCCATTTTCTGTAAAATCCGTGTTTGTTCATGACATAATGTTTTACTTGTATAATTTACACAACATAATAATTGAAGATGAGCGTGATCTCGATGCATTAGTTGTAGTTGTAAAAGAAATTTTACCTCTGGAAGTTGAAATAGCTGAAGACAAAGCTGCCCAATTCCAAAAGTTTTTAAGTCGGTTTAGACAAATCAATGATAAAGAAGCTTATTTCTCTCTTCGAAATGCTTTGATTGATCATTTGTGGGAAAAATATAGTAATAGCACTGCTTAAGTAAAATTCTACTATTACTTTGTGTATTGTTATGTATCTTTATTAATGTAATAAATATTTGTATTTTATAAGTTAAAATTTGGTTAAATTATAAAATTTTAAAATAAGTGAATATAATCTAAAACCTTATGAAATAAATGGTGTTCTTTGCAATAAATAAGAAGTTAAAAATGAATATAATAATAATTAAAGAAAGAAATGAGGAAAACCATTGGAGCAAATCACAACTTTATTTTGAGAGAACTTTATTTTGAGAAAAAAAATGAGAAAAATCATTGGAGATGATCTTAGTGGAACGAGTACATTTAACAACTCTTAAAGACCTTATTAGGTATCCATAAAAATTTAACTATTCCGATATCACTTCATCAGTCATATTTAAAAAACTTTAGAAGTAATATACAAGACAACACTATTTAATTATTTTTATATGACATATCATTTTTAGATTCACATTATTGTTTAATTGCATAAATATAGCAATGATAAGCACTCGTAACGACTTAGAAGTTATGGACCAAACTTGGCCTGTAGGTCTTTGACAATATTTGCATTCAACTGGAACGCCCTGGCTAGAACTTCTGGATATATAGGAGGGTTTGACCCGAAACTATTTTAGTTAATAAACCCGATTAAAACCTGATGTAGATCCAATTACAGTAACTAAACCATATCCAAATCATGTCTTTATCTTTCTTTTCTTGTTTAATTACTGCAATCGGATCTAAATCAGGTTTTAATCGGGTTTAATTAACTAAAACGGTTTTGGTTTATAGGTTTAACCAGATAAATTTGATTTTATGGGGTTAGAACTCTTTAACTTATACGTCGAAGAGATGTAAGAGGTTTTCTAAAATTTCATGGAGAAATAGATTTCGAACTTTTATCTCATGGACATATAGGATGAAGTTATAGTTTGAGAGACATCTGGAAGGATGTGATACTTCTCATAGGGAAATATCACGTTTTCCCCATAAAAGAAGAAGAGTAATGTAAGAAGTCAAGTAGAAGAGTAGAGTTTTTGCTTTGATTCTGTATAATTGAGACGCCATGAGTCGTAACATGGTCGTTATGATTCAATGATGA
>OVBX01007078.1:0-11178 GCA_900406325.1 Erucastrum elatum
ACGTTTTATCTGTACGATGACGATGTGTTTATTATCACTGCTTATCAAATGAATTGTTCCTATGTGGAAATAATGCTGTTGTATCATTTGTTCTTCTTTTCTAAGAATAGCATTCCTTTTTGCTTTAAAGTGGTGGGTAATATACCAGTGATTCATTAGCTGAACTGGAAATGATTTTGACGATTATAACAGAGATTGTTGATAGAGATGTTTTAATTATGAGAAGTCTTTTAAAAACATTTTTGAAAAAGTTATTCCAAAATATACATGTAGGCTCGTACAGTGTAGATTCCCGCCAGGAATAAAACTCACGTTTATTTTCTATAATAATAATGGCAGCTTAGGAGTTAGGGCTATAATCAAAATCTTGTTCAGATTAGAAGATTCGTTGGTCACTACCAGTCTACCACAGGCACCCAAGTTTGTTTTTAAAGAGCACTACCACCCAAGTTGTTCACATTATTAGTAACACAATATAAACATTCCTCACATTCGAAGTAAAATATTTATTGACTTTTGAAACACGATGGTTTTTTAGCTACTTAACATGAGATATGTAATACTTTCATTTCATGCACACAAAAATGAAAAATGAACATGACACTTCATACTAAAATAATCATACGACTATACGGGGAGACGGGGATATTGGATTTGATGAAACACTGTATTGAACCGGAAGACTTCTAACCGTACCAAGATTCTGAACCGACGATAATGTAGTAGATGACTAAGCCTTTGCTCATTTATTTAGGTTCATGTTTTGCAAAAATAAGAGAGAGGAATTGGTCTTCCTTGTGTCTAGGAAGTAGGAACCAAACAGACATAGTTATTTAGTTCTATTGCTTTTGGAACCATGAAAATCACTGGTATATAGTTAGTTTCACTGCGTCAAAATAACCACTCAAAATAACAATGAAGCTCCCCCTTCTCTGTATCTCTATCTTCTTCATCTCCTCTCTCCCATCATCTTACAGCTGCAGCCCAAAAGACAAAAGCACGCTCCTTCAAATTAAGAAACATTTTAACAACCCGAAACTCCTATCCTCATGGGATCCTCAAACCGACTGTTGTAAAGGCTGGACCGGCATCGAGTGCACTAACGGCCGCATCACGTTATTCTCTATGGCCAACGACGACAATGTCACCGGTCAGATCCCGGACCAGATCGGCGACCTCCCTGAACTCCGTACACTCGAAATGAGTTACATGAATCTAACTGGAAACATACCACGCACCATCACCAAACTCAAGCACCTCGTCTTAATCTTCTTAGGGTTTAACACACTATCCGGTCCAATTCCTGATTACATAAGCGAGCTCAAAAGCGTTACGTTCTTGGATATCTCCCATAACAAGTTTACCGGTCCTGTTCCCGGTTGGCTTACTCAGATGCCGAAGCTTCAGACCTTTCAGGCCGACAACAATTCGCTAACCGGTCCTGTACCGAACTCTTTCGGTTCCTTTGTAGGCAACCCCCCTAATCTTTTCTTGTCTAACAATAAGCTCTCAGGTATGCCAATTTTCTTTTAATATAATTTAATCAATCATATTCTTTCTGTTTCTCAAAAGTGTCATTTTGATATATTTCAAGCGATAACATCGCTCTGGCAGGAAAAATACCGGAGTCGTTGTCAAAGATGGACTTTCAAGCAGTAGTTCTGAAGGGAAATGGTTTCACAGGAGATGGTTCAATGTTTTTCGGAGGGAACAAAAGAACAGTACAATTGGATCTGTCGAGAAACTTGTTTGAGTTCGAGCTCTCCAAGGTAAAGTTCGGTAAGAGCTTAGCTATGTTGGATCTGAGCCATAACCGAATCTTCGGGACGCTCCCTAGGGAGCTGACTGAGCTACGTCTCGAGCGTTTCAACATTAGTTACAATCGTCTCTGCGGAAAAATCCCACGTGGCGGTCAACTTCAGACCTTTAAATCATATGAGTTCGCCGAGAACCGCTGTCTTTGTGGGTCCCCACTTAAGAAGGCTTGTTAAATTGATTGGTTTGATGGCATCGGGTTTGATGGCGTGACAACAAATAATTTTTTTTTTGACCAAAAAAAACAAATAATTACGTTTTATCTGTACGATGATGAATGTGTAACTATCACTGCTAGTCAAATTAATTGTTCATGTGAGGAATCAAAGCTGTTGTATCATTTGTTATTCTTCTTTTTTTTGGGGGGAGAATAACATTCCTTTTGCTTTTAGAAGTGGTGGGTATACCAGTGGTTTAATAGTTGAACTGGAAATGATTTTTTCTTACAACAACTGGAAATGATTTTGGCCATTATATCAGAGAACTTTGATAAACATGTTTTAATTATGAAAAGTCTTTCTTTTTGTCAAACTTTTTTGATAAAGATATTCTAAAATAAGTATAAACTCACGTTTATTTTCTATAATAATAAGTAGTACTTGATTAATTAGATGGCAGCTTAGGTCTATCTATAATCAAGATCTTATTCACATTACAGGATTCCATGACCACTTTAAAATTATCAGAGGAACGACGCACACCCAAGTTGTTTACATTATTTAATAACACGATATAGAAATTATTCACATAAGTAAATTTATTGACTTTTGAAGTAAGATTTTTTTTGGCTATTTATAATTATTTCATCAAATGACTATTCTATTGCTCAAATTTAAAATGGTCTAAAGACTAGACCGCAACAAAGAAACCAATATACTAAAGTCTCTATGAAACTGATCTCGCAATTCTGGCTAATGAATCATATGATATATTTGCAGATCTAGGACTAAAAAATATCGAGAACTCTGTATATAGACCAAATTCTTTAGCTCCTTCAGATCAGTGGAAAAGTTCAACCATGCTTCAGCAACTTGAATCATCGAGACTAAATCGTCATAATCGGTTGCAAAAGTTTGGCACATCGATAGCTGTAGCATGTATTTCATTGACCATAAGAGGGCCTCGAACTCTGAATGAGAAGGTGAGATTCTTCGTCATTGGTTTCGTGCTCCTACTAACAGAGTTACTCTTGTGAAACTTATCTATGTCCATACCTCTAAAAAATGTGTCATGTGTCTATGATCCATTATCATACATCTTTCAGAGATTGGTACTTGTTCAGGACAATGTATTTCTCTTGGTTCTTCATGTTTATGATTAGTTTCAAATCAAGCATGGCATTCCAATTCAACATGACGAAAAGTTTCCAAAAGATTCCAAGGGTATGAATCTCTATTTAGCTTAAGATCTTCAATATTCTTCTTCCGCTATAACAAGTAATCCATATTTGTGAAGTAGCTTCACTTGGGAACACCAAGGGCCGAGTCGGAGTTGAAACGTGTGCCCATGTGAAGCATATAAAGATGGTATGGCTTATGATTTCATACTTTGCGCCACATCTAGGACAAAATATATCGCATCCCATATGATGGTATGTTAAGTTGCTTGTCAGTGCTACTTGTCCAGAGATCATTTGCCAGATGAAATATGTAATACATTTCATATCATGCACACAAAAATAAAATATGAACATTGCATACACTTCATACTAAAATAATCATACGTGGGAGACGGGAATATATTAGATCGATGAAACATTGTACCGAACCGGAGGACTTCTAACCGTACCAAGATTCCCATCCAACAATATATGTAGTAGACGACTAAGTCTTCGGTCATTTATTTAAGTTCGCGTTTTGCAAAATAAGAGGAGAAGAATTGGTCTTCCTTGTGTTTAGGAACCAAACAAACATAGTCACTGAGTTCTATTGCCAGCCTATTGCTTTTGGAACCATGAAAATCTTTGGTATATAGTATCTTCACTCCGTTAAAATAACCACTCATATCCCAATGAAGTTCCTTGTTCGTCTCTCTATCTTCTTTGCTGCACTTTTCATCTCTTCTCTCCCATCATCTTACAGCTGCAACTCAAAAGACAAAAGCACCCTCCTTCAAATCAAGAAACATTTTAACAACCCAGAACTCCTCTCCTCATGGGATCCTCAAACCGACTGTTGTACAAGCTGGACCGGCATCGAGTGCACTAACGGCCGCGTCACATTATTCTCTATGGCCTACGACCGCAACGTCACCGGTCAGATCCCGGACCAGATCGGCGACCTCTCTGAACTCCGTACACTCGAAATGAGTTCCATGAATCTAACCGGAAACATACCACGCACCATCACCAAACTCAAGCACCTCGTCCTCATCTTCTTAAGGTGGAACAAACTATCCGGTCCGATTCCTGATTACATCAGCGAGCTCAAAAAAGTTACGTTCTTGGACATCTCCTTTAACAAATTTACCGGTCCTGTTCCCGGCTGGCTTACTCAGATGCCGAAGCTTCAGACCTTTCAGGCCGACAACAATTCGCTAACTGGTCCTATACCGAACTCTTTCGGTTCCTTTGTTGGCAACGTCCCTAATATTTTCTTGCCTTACAATAAGCTCTCAGGTATACCAATATTTATTTTAACTATACTATTTCATAATCTAAGTAGTTTAGGATTTTTGTTTATATTACAAAATATAAGTAATTTTGACATTTGTATGCACTTTTTACATTTATGTGATCAGGTATGCAAACATTTTATGGTTAGTTATGAAAATGTCAAGTATTTTCTTAATCATCGTACTTTCACTAAAACACCTTGTATTTTGAAACATATGAGGTGAAGTATAACTTTAGGTTTAAATGTTGGATATAAAGATACACTAATTTGAGATTTATTAAAATATGAATTATTTTTAAAGATCATAACTTGTAGTTATTATTATTATAATAAATGTAATAATAATAGTAATAATATTTTTTATTTTTATTATTATTATTATTATTATTATTATTATTATTATTATTAATATTGCTGATAATTTAATAAATTATNATTTTTATTTTTATTATTATTATTATTATTATTATTATTATTATTAATATTGCTGATAATTTAATAAATTATACTCATAGCAAAAAGTGTCACTTTGATATATTTGTATTCATCAACAACGTTGATGCTCTCTGGCAGGAAAAATACCGGAGTCGTTGTCAAAGATGGACTTTCAAGCAGTAGTTCTAAAGGGAAACGGTTTCACAGGAGATGGTTCGATGTTTTTCGGACGGAACAAAAGAACGGTACAAGTGGATCTGTCGAGAAACTTGTTTGAGTTCGATCTCTCCAAGATTAAGTTCGGTAAGAGCTTAGCTATGTTGGATCTGAGCCATAACCGAATCTTCGGGACGCTTCCTAGGGAGCTGACCGAGCTACCTCTCGAGCGTTTCAACATTAGTTACAATCGTCTCTGCGGAAAAATCCCACGTGGTGGTCAACTTCAGACCTTTAAATCATATGAGTTCGCTGAAAACCGCTGTCTTTGTGGATCCCCGCTTAAGAAGGCTTGTTAAATTGATTGGTTTAATGGCGTGACAACGAATAATTTACGTCTTATCTGTACGATGATGATGTGTTAATATTATCACTGCTTATCAAACGAATTGTTCCTTTGATGAATTAATGCTCTTGTAACATTTTGTTATTTTTTTAGGAATGACATTCTTTTTGCTTTCAAAATCGGTGGGTATCTGTAGTATCCACTTGTTTGGCCGTTGTATTGTTCGACACACATCAACAGTTTAAGGGAAGTTCATGCAGTACACTACACTATTAACGTAGATCTGCACACATCACATTGTTTGTCTTGGGAAAGTAAGTCTTGTATGTTGTATTGATTGTTGTTAGACTTGAGGTGAGAAATAATAACATCATACATGCTATTCATCTAATCTCAAACAAATTTACCATCATCTGATTTAAGTTCTGTGGTACATTCAAAATAAGCTGCACTTGATGTAATTAAAAGGCTTGTTTGAATAAAACATTCAATTCAAACATAAAAAAAACTTTTTGGTACGTACACAAGTTAATAGAGTGCATGCATGCATCTGATATTGATATTGATACATTCACTGTGTCACCAGAGGTTTTAGAGTGGAAGGGGGCCATGGATCTTAACAAGTAGTTGTGTTCAAAGAAGTTGTGTGAATATCTTAATCTCCTTGTAGAATTGGTTTAGCTTTCAAAAGTAGTGGGCTCTACTAATATTCATTTGCTTGGCATATTGTATTATTGTTTTTTGCTAGACACATGGTGACCAGTACGCAAACATACATTTTAACACGTTTTTATTTTATTTTGAGAAATGCCATGATTTGGTATTTGAAATTGGGTATCTTATCAAGCAAAAGATATTTTCGTGGAGAAATAATTAAATCGACAATCATAACATGTTTCAACCACATGTATATAAATTTCAAAACCAAAATAGTAGATGCATTTACCGCGTTACAACATTTCAAGAAAAGAATAATGTACTCTACTAGTGTACAACCGTAGTTGTACAAATTCAGTAACATTACACAGCTGTGTTCCATTGAAAATCACTTTTATATAGTAGCTTACATCCATGCCACAAAGCAACCCACTCAAATCACAATGAAGCTCCTTCTTCATCTCTCTATCCTCTTCGCCATTCTCTTCATCTCTCTCCCATCCTCTAACAGCTGCAACTCAGTCGAGAAAAATGCCCTCCTTCAAATCAAGAAATCTTTAAACAACCCACGAAAATTCTCCTCATGGAATCCTCAAACCGACTGTTGTACTACCTGGAGCGGCGTCAAATGCACCAACGGCCGCGTCACAGACCTCTCTCTCTTTTCCAGCAAAAACTATGGTCAGATCCCTGACCAAATCGGCGATCTCCTCGAACTCCGTTCGCTTTTTTTAACTTACTTGCCACATCTCAGCGGAAACTTGCCACGTACCATCACCAAACTCAAGAACCTTGACTCCCTCATCTTAAGGCATAACAATCTCTCCGGTCCAATCCCTGATAACATCGGCGAGCTGAAAAAACTAACGTTCTTGGACCTTTCCTATAACCAGTTTACCGGTCCTATTCCCGGTTCGCTTTCTCAGATGCCGGTGCTTGAGACCATTAAAGTCGACCACAATAAGCTGACAGGTTCTATACCGAACTCATTCGGCTATTTTGTTGGCAGAGTCCCTAATCTCTACTTGTCTAACAATAAGCTCTCAGGTAGCTAATATTTATTAATTTCCTAATTAACCGATTAATGGGATTTTAAAAAAAAAATATTAATATTTTCAAGGAACTAGCACTAGATTGTTATTATTTTTGATAGTTTNCAACAATAAGCTCTCAGGTAGCTAATATTTATTAATTTCCTAATTATAACTTTAGGCTAAAATGTTGGACCTATAATTAACCGATTAATGGGATTTTAAAAAAAAAAATATTAATATTTTCAAGGAACTAGCACTAGATTGTTATTATTTTTGATAGTTTAATAAATCATAGTAGTATTCAATAACGGTGCCATGGCAGGAAACATACCGGAGTCGTTGTCAAAGAACGACTTTAACGGAGTATTTCTGTCGAAAAACAGTTTCACAGGAGATGGTTCGATGTTTTTCGGACGGAACAAAACAACAATTTCAATGGATCTATCGAGAAATAAGTTTGAATTCGATCTCTCCAAGGTTAAGTTCGCTAGGAGCATAGTTGATTTGGATCTGAGCCATAACCGACTCTTCGGGAACCTTCCTAGCGAGCTGATCGGACTACGCGGTCTCGAGACTTTCAACGTTAGTTACAATCGTCTCTGCGGAAAAATCCCACGTGGTGGTCGACTTCAGACCTTTAAATCATATGAGTTCGCTCACAACCGCTGTCTTTGTGGAACTCCTCTTATTAAAGCTTGTTAAATGTATGAGAACAAATAATTATGTCTTATCTGTATGATGTCTGATGATGAGGTGTTAATTATCACCGCCTATCAAATGAATTGTTGCTTATAATAAATTAATGTCAAGAAATTGGTCATAAGAATGTTGTTGAGACATTTACATTAAGAAAAAAAAAGAATGTTGTTGAGATGTTCGAAGTGTGGTGACTAGCGTTAATTAACGACAAAACTATGATAAATTATCTTCTTGCCTATCGCTGACGTTGAGACCACCACCACACACGAGAAAAATATGTTGCAACTAAGATTTTGTAAAATATTATCTTTTGTTTGTTAAAGACTTGGGGGTTCTTTTTCTTAGGAAAAAAAAGTAAGAAATCTGGGGCAGTGCAAATCCGTATGAGTTTGGATTTTCTATTTGGAACAGAACTGATGTTACTTAACCAATCTGAGTTAGGATTTCGGTTTATTTAGTTGTTTAGTAAGACGACTACTTATAACATCAGTCTGAAATCATTTTAAACTCGAGTGAAGTAGATACGTTCTGTAGACCTATTCGGAAAAAAAAATAGTGGTTGACCGAATCAACTGATACGGCATACAAAAAATGACATTTTGTTTGGATAAAGGTAGAGAGTGTGTAAAGATGGGATTAAAAGATACAAGATATAAAACATCCGGAATTCCGACGGCGGTTCCGACGGACACAAAGGTCGTCGGAAGTTTTTGACGACTTTCCGACCAATTTTCGACAAAAACAAAAAATATTAAGTCGTCGGTATTCTGTCAGTATATTCTGACGGAATATCGACGAAAACAGCTCCGTCGTTAAATTCCGACGACATTCTGATAAAACATGGTTCGTCGGTATTCCGTCAGAAAATTCTGACGGAATACTGACGACATTTCGATCAACATATATAACCGTTGGGGTCGTCGGAAATTTGTCGGTATATTCTGACAAAATACCGACGAACCATGTTACCGTTGCCGACAAATATATATGACTGTTTTATAGCCGTTTGAGATTTGAAAATACCGACGGAATTTCGACGAACTACTTTAAGTCCGTCGGAATTCCGTCAGAAAGTCGTCAGATGGCCGAAAGCAATTTTCTATAAATTCAACCCCCTCATTTCAACTCATTCACTCCTCATTATCTTTTCAATCTCTTTAATCACAATAATTCCGTGAAAATCATGTCTTCAGGATTTTATTATCGTTCGTGGATGGATAAACCTCATTTGGATCCCAACATCAATTTGCTTACGGAAGAATACGTTCAAGGGATTGGAGAATTCATGAGGCTTGTTCAACAGCAACCGGATTCAAATAATGGTATGTTAAGATGTCTCTGCTTTACTTGCAATAATAATAAGGTTGTAAAAGAATNATGAGGAAACTGGTTATGAATATGGTAGTACTAGGAAACCTCAGCCTGTTATTAGGTTAAAAGAATCTAGAATGGATATAGATTATGGTGTAGGTACTGAGCAGATGGCACATGATCAGTATAGAGGGGAAGAACCAAATCTCGAATGTATGAAATTTTTTGACATGTTGGATGCAGGAAAACAACCTTTGTATCAAAATTGTAGAGATGGTCATTCAGCCTTATCATCTGCAACTCGATTAATGGGTATTAAGACAGACTATAATTTGGCTGAAGAATGTATGGATGCGATTACTGATTTTGTTAAAGGCATTCTACCTGAGGATAATGATGCACCGGGTTCATACTACGAGGTTCAGAAACTTGTTGCTGGTCTTCAACTACCGTACGAAGTGATAGATGTATGTATTGACAACTGCATGATCTACTGGAGAGCGGATGAGACACGAAAAGTATGCAAATTTTGTGGGAAACCTTGTTATCATGAGACGAGGGGAAGAGTTCATATCCCGTTCAAAATAATGTGGTATTTGCCTTTGACAGAAAGATTGAAGAGGTTTTATCAGTGTGAGCGCACAACAAAAGCAATGAGATGGCATGCAGAGCATTTTACAAATGGTGAGATTAGACATCCTTCAGATGCGAAGGCTTGTAAACATTTACAGTCAACATATCCACAATTTACGGAAGAGAGAAGAAATGTTTATCTTGGATTATCTACTGATGGTTTCAGCCCATTTGGAAAGCATGGAAGACAATATTCTCTATGGCCAGTTATTGCGACACCGTACAACTTACCGCCGAGTATGTGCATGCGACGAGAGTTTTGTTCCTCTCAGTTCTCGTCCCCGGGCCAGATCATCTTAAAAGATCACTGGATGTGTTTTTTCAACCACTGATATATGAGTTGCAACAACTATGGGTGGATGGTTTTGAGACATACGATGTTTCGTGCAAAAAAAAAATTCATATGCGGGCAGTACTTATGTGGATAATAAGTGACTTTTCAGCATACGGTATGTTATCTTGATGGACAACACATGGGAGGCTATCATGTTCATATTGTCAAGATGACACTGATGCTTTCCAACTAAAGAATTGAAGTAAAACGTGTTGGTTTGACTGTCACAGACGATTTCTACCACCTGATCATCCATACCGCTGGAGTAGGACTTCGTTTACGAAGAACAAGCAGGTGTTGATGGTCCACCTGAGAAAGTGACTGGGGAAGATTTGTTGAAGCAATTTAGGGATTTTGATGCAGAAAGGACGCAAGATGTAGGTGGACATGAAAACATTCGAGTTAGTGCGGTTGGAGAGCTACATAACTAGCACAAAAAGAGTATTTTCTGGGATCTGCCATATTGGAAGAATCATCTACTGCAGCAGAATTTAGATGTCATGCATATTGAGAAGAACTTCTTCGACAATCTGATGAACACAATCCTTAACATCCAAGGTAAAACGAAGGATAACTTGAAGTCAAGGTTGGATTTAGTCGATATCTGTCATCGTTAAAACTTCACTTTGATGAGAACGGTATGGCCCATTTTCCCACTTATCGGCTGGATGGTGCAAAAAAAGAAGAGTTCTTTGATTGGATTACAGATAAAGTGAAATTTCCTGACGGATATGCGTCAAATTTGGGGAACTGTGTTGATAGGAGCGAATGGAAGTTTATTGCCTTGAAGAGTCATGATTGTCATGTAATTAGGCAGCGCCTCCTTCCGTTTGCTTTTTCAGTATTATTGTCATGTAATGTTCATGAAGCAATTGCAGGTATGTTATATTTTTACAATTTTTTTTATATTTAACAATTATGCTTATATAAACTTAATACTTATGAAAATTATGTTTTTTTCTATATAAGGATAAGTGTTTTCTTCCGCGACTTATGCAACCGAGTATTGACTGAAGAGAGTATTAACAATTTGAAGACAAAAGCACCAGTGAGCATGTGCAACCTCGAGAAGATATTTCCTTCATCATTCTTTGATGTAATGGAACATCTTGCTATTCATCTCGCAAGAGAATTGGAACTTGG
>OVBX01007079.1:0-10184 GCA_900406325.1 Erucastrum elatum
CATATAATCTGAAACTATTAAAAATTATTTTTAATTCTTTTACTTTTTTATTTGTGTTTATATATGTAAGGTATTAGAGCCTTTTTACCTATTAAATGAAATATTCTGGTCATTTTCCTCCCTAGAGTCTATTTTTATGACAAAAGTTTGACAATTGTCTATTTAAAAGAATTGCCTAATGTTTTATATAGTTTATAAATACATAACTGATAAAAAGAAATCGATAAAATATTATATACTCTTTCTATAAACATTTTATTTTACTTTTCATAAATAGTTATTTCTAATATTGTTTGGATGTTTTGATAACTGATAGTAATTAATTTGATTAAAAGAATAAAAATTTCAATTTATCAACTAACCTATAACAATATCATCTCCAAAAGACAATATCGGCTTGGTGTTGAAACCGGTACGACATTGCTTACTCACACCACGATGACTAAAACATCTAAACATACTGTGGTCGTAATGTATGCATCTGCAACTGCCACTTATATGATCAATCGCCTATCCACCCGGTTCTCAAGATGGATTCTCAGCTTAACCAACTTTTTTGGCTATCAGCCGAACTATTCAAAACTTTTTGTCCAGATATTTCTGCTTCTCCTGGCTTCCTGTTATAACCATAAGAAGTTGTTTGATTCCTGTTTGTTTCAAGGTGAAAAATCAAACCATCTACTTTTGTATATACATATAATCAATGGCGAAGCAATTGATAAAGAGGCCAATCTCATCAATGATTAGGTACTTGCGTAAGCATTTGTTCACTCTTGGCACAAAACTGGACCTGACCAGAGCTGTTTAAACTTAATGCAATGAAGAGAAAGTGATGTGGTAGAATGTTTCAATATAGCTATTTGCATAAACAGTGCAGTGATACTTTAGAGAAAGACAGTTTTGGTATTGATCTTAGTACAGTAAGAGATGTTTTATGTTAATGTTCTCTCAATAATATTTATACAAGTCAATTAATTTTATTAGATTCGTTCATCATCATGTGGCTGCATTGCGGTTCATCATCATGTTATCTCTTGCTGAGTACATTCTCAACAGACAAAAATGACCAGAGCTTGAACAGCTTGAGAAAAGTGAAGTCCTCTCTTATTTTTCTTATACCGACAAAATAATGCAATGGAAGAAAAAAAGTTTCATCTTGATACATGTTTCAACTTTTTAGCACCCACAAATTTGAATAAATAGTACAGTGACTATAGGGAAAGATTGAGTTTTGGTGATGTTCTTAACACACTACCCAGGTGTTTTGTGTTCTCACTCAAAACTTAAAGTCAAAAACTCTGACACAATGATCATCCCCACAAGAAGTTAACCTTAGCAAGCTCTGGTTAGTCTCGGACTTTTCAGTTGGTCTCCATGCTAACCGATTCACAGCTGAGACATGACACATGAACGGTTCCATCCTCAGAGCAAGAGCTGCAGTTGCTGTTGTACCTTCTTCCTCTGTTTCTTCAATCTTTATGTTCCACAGCTCTATCAGTCCACTCTCCATCCCAACCGCTATGCAACCGCTCTTATCCTCGTGGTCTTGTCCCGTCCAAGCCACGGCAGTGACACTGCTCCCAAACTGAGGCAAGGCCAGAACCTGTTTGATGTGTGCGTCTTTCTCGATGGACCAGATCTTCACAGTCTTGTCTCTTGATGAAGTTGCAAACTGGTGGCCGCTTGGGTTCCATGAACATGCCCAGATGATCCTCTTGTGTGCTTCAACCTTTGCCATGAGTTTGCGACTAACCTCCCCATTGTCTGAACAGAGATGACAAAGAAAATATATAGACTTAGACGACGATAGTGACACTCAAGACTTAACCGAGGTTTTACCTGTTCTTTGGATAGAGAACACTGAGAAGTGACGATCTCTGGAGACAGACAAGAGCAGAGTGTCGTCATAAGAGAACTCCAAGTGTGTCACTGTCAAGCTGTGAGACTGCAGACGAGCAACAGCTTTCCATGTCCCAACTTCCCATAGCCATATCTCCGCCATGGCTGCTGACTGAGCCTGAACAAGTTTGTGGTCAGTATTGAACAGAGGAGATGGAACAGGTGCAAACATATCTGAGGGAGCTTACCTTACAGGATGAAGCAACAAGGGTTCCGTTGTGGTCACAGCAGAGAGAAAAGAGTTCATTACCATGACCATAGAGTTTGTGAGATTCCGGCCATAAAGTATGAAACGCAAGCTGATCTTCTATTGGAGGCTCCTTCAACTCTGTTGGAGCAGCCTCTGGAACTGTNTAGTTCATTACCATGACCATAGAGTTTATGAGATTCCGGCCATAGAGTATGGAACGCAAGCTGATCTTCTATTGGAGGCTCCTTCAACTCTGTTGGAGCAGCCTCTGGAACTGTTTCAAATGTATCCAAACCTTCTCCTCCGCCACTTCTCTCCATCGGTTCATTAGAAGCTGCAAGAAAAAAAAAATAAGATATGGATCTCATTACTGCATTTGGTCAAAAGCTAGAAATGGTGTTGACTCAATCACTCACTGTGTAAGTAGATAGGTTTCTGTGATAAACCAAGAGCAGACATATTTGCGCCAAGGACTTGCACATCTGCTTGTAAATCCTCAGGGAAGCTTCCTTTTCCCCCGGCACAAGTGTGGTTCAGTGTCTTCAAGAAAGATAGAGGAGCCTCGAAAACTCTCACCACTTTCTCCTCAGCTCCACTTACGAAACGGTGGTTGCCTTTACCTTGGACCATAGCCACACAATTAATGTCATGACCATGAACCTGAGGACGAGCCAGTTCATGCCAATGCTCACTCCCTTCATCACTCTTCCATGATGAGAACACACGAGTCGTCTGTAAAAAAAAACAAAAAATATTTGCATAATGAAGCAGAGATTTTGACATAATGAATCGCTTGAANCTCGTCTGTAAAAAAAAAAACAAAAAATATTTGCATAATGAAGCAGAGATTTTGACATAATGAATCGCTTGAACACCTCTAACCCCTGACCTGATCATGGCTCACGGATAGCAAGTACTCTCCGGTTCTAGCCCAAGTGATATCAGTCACAGCAGCAAAATGACCTGAGGGGACTTTCTGCATCTGCCAGTTCTCAAACTCGTTACTGTTGCTGACATTTCTCCAGAGATGAAAAGATCCACCGTATCCATGAGCAAGAACCGACACACCATCTGGACTCCAGTGGCCACCATAGAAACCAAGAGCACAGTGACTAAGCTCTCCTACACAGACAACGTTCACCCAAACACCTGTTTTCTTCTCAGGTCGCCAAATCATCATAGTTTTGTCCATTGAAGCAGATAAAATACTCAGCGGCTGGTGGTCAGTGACTGGTGGTTCCCACTCCACGGAATAGACCCAATCTTCATGTCCAATTAGAACAGATTCGACTGAGATCTGATATGTGAACTTCCCTGAGACGAAAACTGGACCTTCAATGTAGGAAGCTAGAGTGATCTCTCTTTGCCATGAACCAACATCACCTACTAAGACAAGTTTCCAGATCCGAATGACTTTGTCCTGTGAAGAACTCACAAGCATGATACTACTGGTGGTTTCAAACGGTAATGAGAAGTCCAAACTCCGGATCCAGTCCGTGTGGCCTTTAAGCTCACAAACAGAAGTAAACTGTCCCGTTCTCTCTCCACAGTAGAGTTTTATTTTGTTGTCCAATCCACCCATGGCGAGGACAAATCGTCCAGGACTTTGAGGCAACTCAGCTAACGAAAGCGTCACTATTGCTTTTGAGTCGACAGAAAGAGTGTCCAGACACAGAACCTTACATTCATCTGCAGCAAAGAACAAGAGGACGAACAGTTTAATCAATACACATTCCGAATAAACTTCAGGCTGAGGCAGTTTGAAGCAAGGACCAAGTGCTTACCGCTAGGTTGAGACGGAAAAGAAACATCCCAGACGTTCACAGCTCCATCCGAAGAAGCAGAAGCAAACATTGCATCGGTTTCAGAAACCATATACGCAGTGATGCAAGTTACACCTTTCTTGTGAGACTGTGGTAGTTGTAGTACATGTCTCCACTGTTGTTTAAAACCAAAGAGGACACATAAATAAGGATCTGATATACTACAGAAACTGAAAGAGAAACTCAGTGAAGGGTGTTTACATTGTTATTGACAGTAGAAAGTTCCCAAAGGATGATGATTCCATCTGTATCACCTGAGAGCAGATAGTGCCGGTCCAAATGCTTGGCTGCAAACAAATCATATAGTTCATTGGATGTTTTCTCCAAAGTATATAGTTAAATGGTCTAGAAAAAGTCTAACCTACCAAACCGGTAAACAGAGACTATAAATAGAAATCTGAATGCCTATGACTTCACAATTTACTAGCTATTTAATAAAATAAAGCTTCCAACATCAAAAGTATATTCCTTTGTAATGCCTATAAGNGACTATAAATAGAAATCTGAATGCCTATGACTTCACAATTTACTAATGATAGCTATTTAATAAAATAAAGCTTCCAACATCAAAAGTATATTCCTTTGTAATGCCTATAAGTATCAACATAGTAAAAACTCTAAACCCAATGGTTCAAAACTGCCTCAAAGTAAGCAAGAAACAGGGAAAGGAGGTACCTTTGAAAGCAAACTTGCTGCTGGGCAACCAATGAGTGCAATTCACGGAAGCTTTGTGGCCTGGAAGCGTTGTAAGAATTTGTGCTGTCTGAAAAAGAAGAAAAAAAAGAATCAACTTTTTGAAGGGTTAACTAATCNCTGAAGGGTTAACTAATCTTTTAGAAAGATGAGAGAAAGGTAGAGAGAGAGACCTTGGGGGAGAAAATAGAAACGGCGTTTTGGGCACCGAAGGAAAGAAGACCAGAAGCTCCCCAAGAGACGTTGTTGACTACTCNCCAGAAGCTCCCCAAGAGACGTTGTTGACTACTCTGTTGCATCCTGCTCCTATGAACACTCTCTTCGCTGAGACTTCGGTCTTTCCCGACATCTTTATTTGATTCAAGATTATGAATTTGGTTGGTTCTCTGTTTCTGATACTTTAACGAGTAAATATCTCGCCGGCGCCGGCAAACCTCGCCGGAGATTGTAGCGCTGGAGATTTCAGGGGAGAGCGGTGACACGAACAAGGGTTTTTGTTTCTTGTTGTTACTTTTGAGTTCTGAGAGGGAACATTTTGGTGGGCTTTATTGTTGGGCCCAAATTTTTTACTAAAGTTATGGACAGATCTTTTTTCCTCTCGTTCTGTTGGGAGGGAACTAGGCTAGCTGCTAGACGGATAATCTGGATAGGCTGGCCGAATAAACCGAATCCAAAAATTCCAACCAAATTCTATCCAATAAAAATGATTTCATAGTTATTTGAACCTGGCATAAATATTGAATGGATTTTTTAATGGTATTTTAGATCATTGGCATTATCCAAACCGAACTCAATTCTAAATGGATATCCGATAGAATCCATGATATTTAAAATCACAAAAAAACTTTTACCAAACATGATCTTAATTCTTAATATATATTAGAATATTTTATTATTAACCTCTTAAAATAATTATCTATTAAATGGTTGAAGGTTGCGGTTGAAGCTTGGAGTTTTTGGATTTTGGTTTTGTTTTCATTAAATAGTGTTTCCCATTTCATGAGAACATAGTTTTTGTTTTATGTTTTCATTTATTTGGTTTTCTTTCTATTAATAACTATGTCTATGTTTCGTTTGATTTTGAATGATCACATTTGATGTTTTTTTGAATCGATTTTACTTATGTTTTGGCTATTAAAATATATAAAAATCATATTTTATATCCTAAAACCCGATTTCACTTATGTTTTAGTTACAAAATAGGTATTAATCATGTATTTTTAAGCCGAAGAACCAGTTCGGACCCGAATCAAAAAGTACAATGGGTTCTACAGATTCTCTAAAGATTTACTAACTCCGATCTAAACTCGATATAATCTGAACCAGTTCCGAACCAAACTTTCATATAATTCGAATGAGGCTGATTTTGATAAATCCGAATAGATATAACTGTAACCCTATGAAATCCAGTCCCAAACTGAATAACAAAGAATTTTCTATAGATTTTAATAAGATTTTAAGAATACATAAACAAATATAACAATAAAATCTTCAGTTTTATAATTCCTTCAAAATTTAACTTCAAAAATTATTTTGGTTGCATCCATAGTTGCATATTATTTGGCTAAACAATGTTTTGATGTAAATGAGGAATTTAATTGTCTTTACTAAATCTATGATAGATGAAAATGTGCGTTTTAGAAAAATAAAACTATTAGTCAATTACTGGCCTGCTACCGGAAAAAAAATAGTGGTCAACTACTTAAACAAAGGATTCCACGATAACCTTTTTGTCATTTCCACGATAACTTATCCTAGTCAATAATTTAGTATTTTCAATATAATTATAGAGATAATTCTAGTTGATAAAATGAGATGCACTAATCTGGATATGCAGTCCCAAAGTAGTTCATAAAATGTCAGAAGTCCACTTTGGTTGTGGAAATTGGAAAGTTATCGTCTCAGGGCAACCAATGGAAGCAAAATAATTCGGTTCTCAAGTCTTCGAGTATACTTTCTAGTAAGATTCCAAGATGGGTAGTGGAATATGTTGCAATGCTCCTTATTATCAAAAATGTATAATTTTTTCTTTTGAGAACTATAAACACAAGTGTTAGTTTTTTATTTTTCTTTTGTGACGAGAGTAAGTGTGACTTGAATGTAACTAATATAACTTACAAGATTATATAATTAACTAAATTACCAAAAAAAAAATTACCAAAACAATATTATTGATTGGTTAAATGTCAAATTGTCAATTACCAAACTATACATTATCAGTCGGTCAATTGCTTCAGATCATCCCATGCAGACAGAAAGACCATTTTGGCTGGTATCCTTGGGACTAAGAGCAAGTTTAACCCTATTACCCCTAACGGGGTTCTTAGTTACTTTTTAATTAATAAAATTAATCAAAAAACTTTAGTTAAGAAACACTCATTTTAGTAGGTGCATTGGAAGTTTCTTAATTAGATGTTTTTAAAAATATTATTAAATATGGTTTTTTCAATATAAATTTTATTTATTAAATAAACATATTAAAAGATAACATTTAAAACAGAATTTAAAAAAAGATTAGTACAATAATCGAAAATAATTTTAAAAAACAGCTGAGCTTGGTAGTTGTTTCAATCATGTCCAAATTGACTCTATAAATGTTCAACCAAATTGGCTTTGAGTTGTTGATGGGTATGTGGATCACGAATTGCAGTCCGAACACCCATCATATTGGCGATACTTGTAGGTATTTTTGTAGAAGCACGAGAGAAGACGGAGGATCGAAACGAGAGAAGACGGAGAATTGTCCTTGGTGGGTTTCGATCGGTGGTGGGGTTTGATTAGTGGTAGGTTTCGTTCGGTGGTGGATTTTGGTCTCGACGGAGAAGACGAGAACGACGACGGAGGATCGATGGTGGAGGCTCCTTCGGAGAGTTTTGATCGATCAACGGTTCGCTTCTCCTCTTTCGCATGACAAAGAGAACGAGAGAGAGGAAAGAGACAAGAGAAAAAAATTAAAAATAAATATATATGCTGCTTTCGATATGCTGACACGTGCCCCATATAATCGATCATATAGTCTGTCACATAAATCACCTCTTTAGGATGATTATATTATAAGTAATTTGTTTGGATTTATTTAATTGCTTCGTTTTCTGTATACTCGCCTAAGAAACGCGTGTTAAACATGGTCTAAGGAGATTGCGGACCGCTGGTCCGACCTAAAGAAAACTAAGAGCCTTAGAAAAAATTACGACATTCGCAGCAAAGATTATTTAAAATCTGATTTTTTTATCTGTTATTAGCGAAAACTAAAAATTGAAATTTTGGATCTTTAAAGACAAACATAAAAGTGGATTTTTAAATCTCTTTGATAAAATTTACAGTGTGAATTTGTTAGATTCACTACAAGCTTAAAACTAATTTGTGGCTTTGTGCTAATTGGATGTGGAACAATATCTGTAATACTCTCCTCCAAGATGATAACTAATGATACTTAATTATCTAGAAATGTTTGCACAAAGTTGATAAACCAACCTTTGGACTACATATTAATGATCAGATTGAACTATATGAATCAGATTTTGATACACTGTTAAGTTAGATGCATTTTTAACCTAAAATCATTAATGATAACTTGTGACAGACCGAGCTTACGATGAACGAGGTCACGTGATTAAAATCTTCATTTTCTTTAAATAATTATTTCAATTTCTACAAAGTACCCTGATTAAGGCAAAAAATAATATTGTTTCCGGTTAAAATTTAACATAGATCCATTGCTGATGATAAGTAGATTGGTCATTTTTAAGAAAAGAAAATGAAATTTGGAACTTTAATGACAAACATAAAAGTGGATTTTTAAATCTATTTGATAAAATTTACAGTGTGAATTCGTTAGATTCACTATAAGCTTAAAACTAATTTATGGCTTTGTGCTAATTGGATGTGGAAAAATATATGTAATACTCTCCTCCAAGATGATAACTAATGATACTAATTATCTAGAAATGTTTGCACAAAGTTGATAAACCAACCTTTGGACTAGACATATTATTGATCAGATTGAGCTATATGAATCAGATACATTGTTAAGTTAGATGCATTTTTAACCTAAAATCATTGATGGTAACTAGTGACAGACCGAGCTTACGATGAACGAGGTCACGTGATTAAAATCTTCATTTTCTTTAAATAATTATTTCAATTTCTACAAAGTACCCTGATTAAGGCAAAAAATAATATTGTTTCCGGTTAAAATTTAACATAGATCCATTGCTGATTATAAGTAGACTGGTCATTTAAAAAAGAAAAAGAAAATTCTAACTTGTGTGAAGGTATCCATAATACACATGACTTTGAATTGTCATATCTATGTCATACCTATTTGCCATTTTGGGCCAGACCTCCACACATGTGACGGTGCAAGAAGCAAATATCTCTTATATATTAATTGAAACATTGCAACATTGTTTTATATCCACATGTCACTATGAAAATAAAATTCAGAATTTTTAGAAAAATAGATTGGTCAATCTGAATTCATATTATATTTTTTATTAAACTAACTATCAAATTGATAAATAATATACAAAAAAAATATTGCACTTTCCTTAACTAAAAGCTACATAATTTTCTAATATGATTAACGTATATATAACAATAAAAAATTATGAATAATAATTATTTGATAACAATTTATATATCTTAACTATTTTTTTTAACTTTATATTATTAACAAATTTTTTTTTGATGATCTTGGTATCCGGACGCCCCATTAGGAACTCCGACTAGCACCCAATGACCGTCCACCGGAACTAGCCGGGGAATCCGCCGAGGGTCATCCAGGAGAGCTGGTGAGCCTCATGTTATAACACCAGTGGCCATGCGCAGGCTGGGCTTCTCCGTATTGGGCCCAAAGGTCCCTCAAGATAATTATCCAATGTCATATGGCGCCCTCGAACCCGTCACCTCTTGGAAGAAGCTACATGTGAGCGAGATTGTTCAACGCCACTAGACCACTAACATGTGGTTAATAGATATTAAACAATTACACTAACCATAAAAAATAGATTTTTTCATATATGTTATATTTTGAATTTGTTTAAAACGACTATAAATTATTAAAAACTTAAAATCTCACTTTCAAATTTTTCTGATTAATGGATTAATTGTTTTTTATAACAAGATACAAATGATCATAAATTGTATGAATATAGACTTTTCTTTTAAAAATATTCAAATGAAATATATATATCCAGCTAACAGCTAAAAACAAGAAAATATGTTGCATCAATTTAGTCGTCCAGTTGAAACCCTTCGAAACTATGTGAAATACTAAGGTCAAAGTATTTTTATTTTGGAAATAATATTAAGTTGTTGGTTCTAAAACCATTAAAATGGTTCTCAGTGATGTTAAAGTAAAATATTTTTTAAAAAATTGGAACCTGTTTTTGTAATAAAAAATTTGCTTGATGAGCACATTGCGGTTTTTAAATGTATACAAAAAGTGATAAGAAAATTTAAGCCCAAATCCATCATGTTCATCATAAATTTAAAATAGATTTCGGTTTATAATTACAATTACAATTAGAAATGCTCAGTCTCAACATACAAATGATTATATAAAGAAACAATTGTAT
>OVBX01007082.1:0-11177 GCA_900406325.1 Erucastrum elatum
ATATATATTGTCGGATCGGATTGGATAGTCGTTTCTTAAAATTTTAATATTTGTTATTTGTTTTGATGTTAATAGATATTTACTTTTAGTATTTGCTTTGCTTCAAAAATTAATAGAAATTCTAAATTTTTGGATCAAATCAAAACGAGTAACAAATCAAATCATATTTAACCGAGTCTTATCTCTAATCAACAATTTCATACGTCAAATCAAATCAAATTTAGCCCAGCCTTATCTCTAATAAACAATTTCATACGTTTCTCTAATCATACGTTTTTATAAATGGTCTTTGGAGACACGTATCCTTTTTGAACGTGACTTGTACACAATGTAGTTTCCTGTCCACATGATTTTCATCTCGTGCATATTTTGAACTAGTTTTCCTTGTTCCAAGGATTTTGTTACTGCTTTTAAGTTCTCCTAGGTTATTGTCTGCGCTACATGCCGCGGAATTTTTATTATGTTGATTCTTTTGTTAAAATGTTTCAATTTTATGCAAAGATTTGGTTTTGCATGTGCTTGGTTTGGTATGCAAGAGCTGAGCCTATATAAACTAATTGTACTTGTCAAATATTTTCGTACTTAACTACGGGATGACATCTAGGGTGAAATATAGTTTGGGATTTGAACTGAACCAATAATAAAAGAAGCCTAATGGCTACATATAGTTTTGTTTGATTTTCACTGTCATATTAATGTAATCTACATTGACCTTTTGATATTGTTTATATTTGCTTAGTTAATTGTATACACAAAATTAGATTGTGTGGATCAAAAGTATGACTGAAAAAGTTTTTTTTTTGTCACTTTTGAACAATTAATACATATGAAATTTATAGAAGAAGTGGGTGTTGTAATTATGCTTTATTTTGTGAAAAAATTAAATACTAAAATTCAATGTCATATAACGTAAAAATTATATTTATTTTTTAAATAAATATCAAGAGAAACTCACTAAATTATTAATAATGAAAATGTATAATTTCAAAAAGAAAAACAAAAGAGGTAGAGATGTGTTTCAACATATGACCATAATATATATACTAAATTCTTAAGCGATGGTCAAATGATCCGTCTCTTCTTGGTCTCATTCTCATTAGTAACTTTATTCATAGCTTGCTTCTTTGCATCTTCAAGTTGTATCTGTCATCGGATTCCAAAATTCAAAGAATCTAGTCATTCTTTGAAGTATGTGACGGCTGCTTCATCTACAAAAGAAATATTAAATTTCATTGATTATATGAATTAGTGTAAATTTTGATTAGGCACAATCTCATGATGTAGGTTTTTATGCACACATTTGCTTTAGTTTTTTATTTTAAATACATAATACAAGTATACAACACATATTTTATTAATATTTATGTATTTTTTTTCTATGCTATGTATTTAAAATCTCCAGTCTTTTAAGAAACTAATATGGATGTGGCAAAACTTAAAGAGATCATGAGAGAAACATACCTTAGTAAGCAAACAATGCTATAGAGCTAGCTGCTCTTCCAGAAGAGCTAAAGCATATAATGGCTGATGCATTAATCTTATGACTGCTGCAGCACCTTCCCATCCATTTGTTTTCTATATTACAAAATCAATAATGAATACCATGGCCTCTTCAGAAATTTGATCAGCAATTGTAAGAGGACCTACAATGGAATTGAGTTCCAAACGTCAGTAGTATGCAGCTTTTACGTTGCAATTATATCATTCGTATACCTACAAAGAGTAACAGATTGCATATACGTAGCTACAAAAGTTAGGAATCTAAAAAGAGGGAGGAAGATTCAAGGAAGATTACTGCCACAGTGACTACCATAGAAAGAGGGGTCCTTTGGTAGAGCTCACTATACTGGTACCAAGGAAGATGACTCCCACTGTGATGTCATCATGGAAACGCCTTCTCACGCCTCTCTCTATCTTCTTCACATCAGTAGATATCATTTCTCTCTTTTTTTTGCTGCAGTTTGCAGGGCCATCTTCACCAGTCTACATCTATCCCTTGCGTTCATTCACAGAACATGTCAGACTCAATATTTGGTTCTGTAATAAGTTTTTTACTTGGGGGAAACTGAGTCTAACGCACATTCGTGGGTGGCTTTGAACGATGTCAACAGCTTATTGGTAGCTTAGCTGTTCCCATAGTCCGTCTGAAGCAAATATGAGAAACTGATCTTGTGGTTGGATCCGGGCTCTGTTATAGACGTTTTTTTACTCAGATTGGCCTTTTCATCACCTCCCAGAGTTTATACTTTTTGTACAATGGTTCCCCGTTGAACTCCGCATTCTTACGATACTCATCTCTTATGGATCTAGATATCTGCAAAGTAAAAAAGCATATCTTAGCCTTCTCAATCGGTCTCAAGAGTTATATTGCATGGAAAAGGAACAAACATATGATATTTATATTAACACACAAGTCACATAGACAACAAAATTTTGACACAAATGATATTTTTAACAATTTAATTATTTTTTTAACGTCAAACGGTCATTCTATTACTCAAGCTTAAGGTAGTCTGAGTAACCAGTCCGGAATAGAACAACCAACAAACAATAATTCCATATGAAAAGATCTAACAGTTTTAGATAAAGAATATGCAATATGATTTCGAGCCCGTGGAACATAAAAAATCTTGAAATCCGAGAAGCATATGAGCAGCGTCTCAATTCTCTCAAATTCAGTTGCGAAACTCGGTCAAGCATGGAGTTCCCTTAACATTGAAATCAGCTGCTTGCAATCCATCCTAAAGCTCTGGCAGGATTGGTGTTGAAGCATATTCTCCATCGCCCATCGCAGAGCCTCTATTTCCGAGTGCAAGGCTGATTCACGTCTACTAATATTGTGTGTTCCCATGAGCTGAATTTTCCTACCACTATCCATCCATACCCATCCACATCCGCTAAATCGTGGTGTTGATGTCCATGAACCATCTGTCAAGCATATATTACCCTAGCTTATGACTTGGGATACCCATTATCTCCATTTTGTACCACTTTGGAACCATCTCATTTGCATCAAACCAGGCCTGGCACTCGCTCTCAGCGTATCTAACTAGCTCCAAAGGATTTCTATCTATCCCTCTGAATAATTTATCATTTTTTGCCTTTCGATTGTACCAAATAATCTATGGATAAGGATCTCTGTCTCGCTCCGGTGCCAGAATGTCATTTTTCTTCCTCCATATTTGTGTATACACTTGACAATGGGAAGACATCCAGACCAGTTGGAGTCGTTGATAAATCCTACGCTTGTAATGCTGGTTGGCATTCAAATATAGCATGGGTTACATACTTTTCTAGTTCTCCATGTCTTTAAAAACAATTTATTTTTTTAAATGCGAAAACATAAAATTCAAATATTGGAAACAGCTTCGTTTTTATTATTCTATTTAGTTTTGATATAAATTAAAATCTTCATTATTTTTAACACTACACCATGATCTCCTCACGATCTTGGAAACATTTAATCTTTTTTTATAGAAGTTGACTCAACGATTCTATGAAATTCAGAGGTTGGTTGTTTGTTGATTCTAGATTAGATTTTGGTTTTTGTTTTTTTTTTAAATCTACTTTTTATCCAATCAAGATTTTAGAAAGTTAGATTCCCTATTTTTTTGGGAAGCCAGATTTTAAACTCTTTTACTATTTTACACATAGAAACCAAAATCCATATTTTGTGGGTTTCTCCTATTGACTACGTGCACTTTCTTTTTTTCTATTAACAAGTTAGTTATTTTTCTTATATAAAATTATTTCAACCATTTTATAGAACAAACAAAAACTCACAAAAAGTAATTTTCATTACAAATCAAGTTATTGGAGTTCTGTTTATGTAAGTTAATTTCATAATGTTTCATCAATATTTTGTATCACAAATATTATAACAAATTTTATTAAGTTTGTTAGTTATAAGTATTATATTTTTCTTACACTGTAATTTAATTTTGTAAACTGTATAAAATCCAGCTATTAAGCTTTATTTTATAATCCTTGACTAACATAAATTTTATACAGTTTGACAAACATATAAATATATACTCCTTATGTTTCATAATACTTGATGTTTTAGCTTAATGCACAAAAATTAAGAAAATTAGAATCTTTCTAAAAAAGTATTCTAAATATATAATTTTATAATCAACTACCCAATTATAAAAAAAACTGCAAAATCTAATTGGCTGAACATTTTCCAATAAAGTTACAGTTAACCTTAAAACTCAAAACATCATCTAAATTGAAACAAAATACTTCCTCCAAAACATCATATATATTGAAACGGAGGGAGTATTTAATATGTTTAAATAATAAAATAACTGCTAATTATGTACTATTTAATATGTGTAGAATTAAATAGTACTTTAAAAATGAACTATTAATTTTTTGTTTGTAATATTTGATCAAAGATTTTCAAAATAAAACTAATTGTATTATGTTTTAAGATTTTAATTATTAATTATGTATTGTTTTTTAGATTGCATTGATTATGTATTCTCATATATACATCAATTGTGGTTCAGTTTTTTAAGTTTGCATTATTTTTTCCTTTAAAAATAATTGTATTAAATAATAAATGTATTTCTAAGTGGTAATGTTTTGTATTATGTTTTCTCATAGTAAATAATATTTATTATTAATTATTATTTCAAATTCAAACAAAAATAAATAATTAGATATAATAAATTAAAAAATATTATTCAACCTTTTCTAAAAAAA
Source organism: Erucastrum elatum (assembly GCA_900406325.1). Classification (NCBI taxonomy): domain Eukaryota; kingdom Viridiplantae; phylum Streptophyta; class Magnoliopsida; order Brassicales; family Brassicaceae; genus Erucastrum; species Erucastrum elatum. The sequence goes on from OVBX01007082.1 coordinate 4,711, forward strand.
AGAATGCTACAAGCAAAATCAAAAATAAAAAAAATAAAAATAAAAATTTATTATATAATTTTATTGACATGATATATAGCGATATAAACTAAACTAAAACTAAATACATTATCAACCGCGTGCTATTTAATTTTCATACTTCTTTTTTGTAGAAACAGATTTTCATACTTGAAACATGAGACAAGAAACTCAGAGCTATCTCGAATGAAACAAATTAAAAATAATGAAACCAATAACGATAAATTAAAGGCTACAAAAACAAAACAAACTAATATTTGCCTTGAAACCAATAACGATTAATTAAAGGTTACAAAAACAAAACTAACTAATCTTTGCCTTGTAACCAATAACGATTAATTAAAGGTTACAAAAACAAAACTGTTGTAATATGAAGGGGGAAAACGTGTTGTTGTTGTATTCATAATCAAGCAAAGCTCCTCCTTATATATGAAGAAGGTAGCCGCCATATACAATGAGTTAAGCAATGTGGGACTTTCTTAACATACTAAGAAATCGCCACTTTAATGAATAACTAAGGCCCAATCCACATAAGGATTGGCTGGTACAATATAAGTAAATCACACACGGTTAAGGCATTCCTAAACCGCCTAACTGGACGGTTTACAACACTCCCCCTGAAGGCCATAACCGTCTAGGGCTCATAATGCGTTTGGGATACTGCCTCGTTAAAACCTTTCCATGGTAAACCCAAAACCCAATGTGGTAAAAAGGGAAGCCATGGATAGGAAAAAGAGTACAGCCGCATTACTCCCCCTGATGAATGCATCACAGTGGTTGACGCATTCCCATCTGGTATCCGAGCTTTCCTTGAACGTTGAAGCCGCCCGTGACTTGAAGATGATCAGCTGGATCCTTCTTGAATGAACTGGTAACACTTGGACGTCCTGGTGTGTTTGGAACTCCATAAAGATGTGGTCAGGATGTTCATCTTTGATGCTGATCACTCCTTGACTTGGTCGGACTGATGGCGCTTCAAACGGTGCTCGGATGGACTTATAATCTGCAATAAATCTTTACTTGCAGGTCCTTTTCATGTCCCACGGGTTCTCTTTAGTTATATGGCATAGCCAAACCGTAGACATTTCAAAATACATTGAGTCATAGACTCAGGACACATACAGTGGTCATATCATGACCTGGTCGTTTATGGACAGTGAGATATTTTCTCCTTAAATACTATCGACTGTGTATTAATTTGGTCGATCCATATTGTGTTATAGACCTTGTCTATATACGTCCATAATCTTGTCATGAGTGTCTAAGATCAGTAATCATCATTGATTATTACTGCAATGAGGTTTACAAACTCATTAGACTTTGGTTCTATAACCAAATACACTCATCGGACCTTAACATTTTAAGAATGTCTATGGTCTTGTTGGTGTGTTGCTATCAAGCCTTTGCCGTGGACCATCCAATTCTTTTGGATGCTTTGGGTCATAGACCACGACCAAACACATAGTGATTGGTACTTCATACGGCCATATATGTATAGGCAGTCCCATGCCCCTTGTTTGTAGTGGCAAGTGTGTTTATGGACTGCTATATGATAGCTGATCTTTCTGTGATCTAGAATAATTTGAGATAACCTTTCTTTAGGCTGGTTTCAAATACAAGGGACTTCATACTTCTTATAAGTATGTGTGGTCTTTAATGGTTCTTTGTGATCATCTCATGTGTCACTTTAGGCGTGCTGATGCACTCACACAGCTGTAGTCTTTGCTGCAGCATTACCATATGTGAAACATATCATGTTTAATCAATTGATAACTTGTATCATTGAAAACTTTGAACCATTAATCTTTTGAATCTTTTTCAGGTCGGATTTGAACACAAGGAGTTATAATATCTTCCTTAAAGATAGATGGTCGGATTTCACTAAGTAGATACTTAGTCTTTCATGCAGCTGCTGTATTTTCCGATCCATGAACAACTTAGGAACAAAGCTTGTTCTATGAGAATCTCTTTTCTCATCTTTCTATGGTACTTTAATACATTTATCCAGTGATCCATATGCTGCTTACTACATCATTTATTCTTTCATAAATACCCAGACAAAATCAAACTTGATTTCTGTAGTAGCATCCACCACATAGGAGCATATCTCCATATAAATTGTTCCTTGGTCCTTGTGAGTATCCTTGTGTAATCAAGCTATACTTGAGTATTATTAGAAGGAACATGGAAGCCACTAGACCACGTGGTCATGTCCTTTGTCTCACGGATTTTGTTTCCTCACAAGACCATTCACTGGTTTTTATTTTTAGGTGGCGTTTATGTATGTATATGGCCCATACGCCCATCTCACTGTAGATTCTTTAAATCTTTGAATACCCCACGTCCCTTTATTGTTTTATGAGTACTCTTACGTGGGTTTATGATCCTTAGGTCATATCATTCAAATCCCAAGTGCTACAATCTTGTATGAGCTCATATGTATGTAGATACATCTTTGGTGTTAACACCTTTTATAGTTCCATACCGTTCCAGTTCCAGACATGATCTTGTTAGATTTGAGATCTCATTTTCCAGGACCTTTATACCTTGCAATTTGGCGTCCCAAACTACATGGTCTGGTACCTTAGACGTGTGGCTGGCCAGCCTTATATTTCTGTTTGAACTGGTTTCCTTATGAACTCGGATTTGCATGATTCTGAGCACCTTTCATTACTTTTCCGAGGTTCATTATTATTTGGAACTTATTGGTCTATCTTGTATAGACTCTGTAGCAACTTGATTGTGTCTTTAGGACATCAATTTTGTGGTGCTTGAGCTGGTATGACATAGTCATTTATCATTCTTTTCGGGTCAGTGTGTCTGGCACATATTTCTGTTAGCTTTTATGAGCTTTAGACGTCTAGATCATAAATCTTTGGTCTGAGGATCTTGCCAAGACACTAAAGGTTAATACCTTTCTTTTCTTAATTTACCAGCTTATAACTTTCTCCTTGANCCAGCTCATAACTTTCTCCTTGATGTTGGATAGTCGGATACATCTTGTATGTGATCCGTGTACCTTGGCCACAATCGGATACATCTTGTATGTAATCCGTGTTTCATGTTTGGCTCATGGTTTCTTAGAATCCGTGGGAGAAAGACAATCATATAATCCCAATCTTATCTCATCTNCATATAATCCCAATCCTATCTTATCTTTTATGAGGTTCCATCCTAGACGGCACACATGTTTGTGGTGGTCTTATACTTAATTTCTTAGGATGGTCTATGTCTGGATCATGACCCTTTTCATCATTAGATGGGATTATCTCTGCTCACTTTTATATGGCCTGATGCATACATGTATATCAGTGTGTTCCCAAGCATTAGGACGTGGCCTTTGTATTATAAAGAAATCGGCCAAATGACTGTTCTCGGTTCTGTTCTCGACCAGGTCGGTTCGTCCGTCTGCGGTACGGTCGTGTGAGCTTTATTGACCGCGTCCACGTCCTGTCCATCCATCCTGGTCTCGACCAGATGGTTTATCATGATGGACGTGGCTTGCTATAAGTTATTAATATACTATGGTCATAGACCATATCACATGGATGTTCATGGATCGTAGGGTTATCCTCTCTCCCCTTCATGAACATATTGTGATTTGCGGATGCTCTAGACTTTTATAGTCTAAACCTTATAGGTTATGACATGTTCGGAACAGTTACCATGTTCTCTTTGGATATTATGTTCATGCTTTTATAGTATGGTCATGTACCACACGAGTATTTATTCTCCCCCTCATGAACATGCTATAAACATTTGGTTGTGTAAGGACACAAAACCATTATGCCATTTCGTGATGCTTGGAACAATTAAGCCTCATGAGTTTCCCTTGTGTACATGTTTCACAACGTGAGATGGGATAACTCCTTGTGCCTTAGTAATTTTAAACTTTGCATCAAGTTCGGACCAGGATGGCTAATCCGATCATGCCATAAAGTGTTAAAAATCGTTGGTGAACCACTCTGGTTACCTAGGCTTTTATGCCTTATCACACTGATCCTTATTATAGTATTAGATCAGTAGGGAGAATGTAGTCTCGACCTCTTTTATATGTATGCCTTTGCCGATTTTCATAAGCTAAAGGAACATTTCCTTTTGTTTTGCCCATTTATTGAAACCATTTTGAGGTAGTTTTGAAAATGCCACTTCGATCTTTACTCCCTCCTCGGCCATGATTGGATCTACAACCACGGTTATTGTGGTATCCTTGTCTACGGCCAGTGGGGATTTTGGATCTTTCTTAATGAGTCTTAGGTGATAAATTATGTGCCTCTTAAGGCATGGTGGTCTAGACATACTCTTCTCGAGTTTTCAAGCAAATCAATGAGGATAAAAGAAATCTTTTATTAATGCTATGAAAATTTAAAACACCAAAACACCAAATCATAAGTATGAAATCAGAATGTCTAAAAGCTTTAAACAATGGTCAAGCCGGCCACTCCATCTGTCACTTTGGACGTGGCTTCCATGGATTCTTCATCATCACTATCTGCCTCATAGCCGCTCATATCATCTTTTATCTGATTCATCCGTTCATTTTGAGATAAGTATAAGAACAGATCATTGTATGTGGTGAAACATTTATCTCGATAGGTTAGTTGTAGGAATAGATCTTTTGGATCTGCTGTGGAGAAAACTTTTTCAAGTAATTCCACCTTTGTCAACTTTTCACCACAAAACATCAGTGTGTGAGCTACTTAGGATAGAGCATAATTGAATTCTTCCATGGACCCAAAGTCCTGGAACCTGAGGCTCATCCACTCATGCCTTGCCTTTGGTAATATCACCTTAGTGTATCTGGACTTTAACTCTGTCCAAAGGCATCGAGGGCTTTGTATATTTTGGTACTGATCTCTCAGTTCCACATTGAGATGATGACGCATTACTCTTAATGCCATATATTTCTCATTCTCGGTTCCATGATCATCCTTGATGATACATTCACTAAGACTTTCTATCATTAGTATAACCGAGATATTGATTGCTCATCTTAGATAGTTCTCTCCAGAGACGTCTAGGGTATCATAGTCCATGGTTTGGAATTTCAACATCTGAAATCATATCAAGATGATTTGTGTTAGTACATACAATTTCTGATGCCATTGGCTATCCAAGAAATAAAGGGCACTTCCGCCAGTATTTGAACAACAAACCATACGGCTTGTCTGTGTGATCAATGCCCTTCGGCCACTCATGATCACACGGCCATCTTTGCGTGATCAATGCCTTACGGCTATTATTCAATCAGGATCACATGGCCAGCAAACACATAAGAGGGCCACTCGGCCAGTTTGCATTCTTTTAGGAATTTATTTTTCTCATAATTCATCCATCTCTTAATCAACTTGTTTGATTTATAAATCCCTTGAAAACAGTGGGATGGACGAGTGCACGGTCTCACCATATCATGTGGCACGGTTCATTGACTCATGCGGTCTAGTAGTACCATTTGGCACACATCATCGACCCAAAACTGGTCGTGATCTCTTCGCATTGTGGTACGAGTCATTGATCATCGCGGATCATCAGGATCATCGCGAATCGTGGCTGATGATCAATGTGAATCATCGGAATCATCGCCGATGGTCACCGAGAATCATCGTAAATCATCGCACCTGATCACCATGAATCATCGCGGATCACCGAGAATCATCATAGGCGATCACCGTGATCATCGATGATCACGGGTGATGGTCTAGTTACACCTCATGGTGAACATCATCGACCCTTGGTAATTTTTTTAATCCTTATTAATAATTCTTAGTAGGATCTAACCACACTATGGTGCGGATCATCGATCAAAATAGTTTGAAAACATAATTTTAAGTTTGTTTGGACATATCGCGTATCATCCTTGAATAAGGGGTTCACTTGTTGTCCATTCAAACAATAGGTTTATAATTACTCAGAAACATTTATCTTATGTTTTGCTTGACATATAGCGTGTCATCCTTAAAGGGGTATCGCTTGTTGTCCTCAAAACAAAAGATCATGTAACCGTATGTTAGGATTTGGGGTTTTAGGATCCGAACCTTATGGTTTAGGGTTGTAAAACTCGGATCTGATCATATATGATCGGTTTAGGGTTTTATAGAATTTTAGAAATTGGTTTAGAGGTTTAATTCTATAAAATCGGTTAGGTTACACAAATTAGGTCTAATTTCAATTTTCTATTTTAAAATAAGAATTTTTGGAAATAAATCTTTAAAAAAATCGAATTTTGGAAATCAGATCAAGCTATAAAATATTTGAAAATATTTGAAAATATTTGAAAAGATTTGGAAATATCTTTGCTTGATCTGCAAGGTAAAATTAGGGTTTTCGAGTTTACCTTAGAACACTTGACGGCGCGGATTAGAACTGTGTTTGAAGACGCGTCTGAACTCGGATTGGAGTGTGGTTTGCGGTGCTGGATTCTACTCGTCAAGATCTTCAATTTGATATAT
>OVBX01007083.1:0-10898 GCA_900406325.1 Erucastrum elatum
CCAAGGTCTACCGTGGACATCAGGAGGGCCACCAGAATCAGATGTAGACATCACCGGTTCGCAAGGTCTACTGTGGACATCAGGAGGGCCACCAGAATCAGATGTAGACATCACCGGTTCGCAAGGTCTACCGTGGACATCAGGAGGGCCACCAGAATCAGATTTAGACATCACCGGTTCGCCAGCTGTTTCTATGGTAAGTTATAGCTAGAAACTCATTATTTTTATATCCAAACCCCATTTTAAATTAATCTTCTCTAAAAGAATACGCCCTCTCAGTGTGAATTGAATCTATCGCCTCTTAGACCTTACTAGATGATCCAAGAGTTTTATCAAATAGGCCAACTCAACACTGGTAGAAACTCTTATATATTGAAAGTGAGTTTTTCTTTAATAGCTATGTTTAATGATCGAGACTACTTCATGTCGTTTATATATGTATTACCTTAGGTCCAAGTGAGACGTGGTATCCAAACAATCTAACTTTGAAACTGTGTGTGTTTAGGTGGGAAATGGAGGAGGAAGTCATAAGATGGATAAGGTTGGTGGATGTTCACCCTCAGGTGTGGTTAGGGATGGAGGAAGAGAAGCTAGGGTTTCGAGGTACAGAGAAAAGAGGAGGACGAGATTGTTTACGAAGAAGATAAGGTACGAGGTACGTAAATTGCATGCAGAGAAAAGACCTCGCATGAAAGGAAGATTCGTTAAGAGAGCTTTGCTTGCTGCTTCTGCTGGAAACTCACCATTAGGTGTGAATAACTGACTTGTAATATCTTAATTTACCTTTTTTCGGAGATATTTTTTTAAGTTTTAGTGAACTTTCATCTTCTGCAACAGATTTGTTTTTGCACTTAGTTGTGCTTTATTGCAAGAAAACCAGTAATGTGAGTTTCTTGTATGGGTATTAGCTGATTTATATATTATCTGGTAAAATGGCTTTTTTTATTGCTCAAAATAACTATTTAGTAGACATGTTTACCTCTCAAACAAAAACTGAACAAACAAAGCTTCTCAAATCAACTAACCATTTTCTCAAAACATCCTATATGGAACAAAGGGAATGAAAACTAAACACAAGATTAAAAAAAAAGTAAACCCGTTGCCAGTTTCAAAGCAATCAAGCCAAACCAAACACATTTAACTACCAAGCGTACATTGGACCAAACCAACTATCTATCAACACATAAAAAAATATCCTCATATATATCAATGAGCCATTGTTGTTTAGATCTTTGGTAGATAACAAATGCTACTTTTGGTGGCGCTTAACATTTTGGTAAGATGGATAATAATTTCAAACAAGTTTTGTGGAGGAGTGCCAGAATATGATTATCTAAAGCTACTACGTAAAACAGTTTTATAAAGTATGGGTGATATACTAATATACATTAAAGAAATTCACTTTGTTTTGTTGTTATAGATGATAAAAAAGATCATATTCATAAAATAAGACAGTACACAAGTAACACAACTAAAAGATGAAAAAGTCACATCCTCGGATGTTGTTGTGTAGCTGAGAGTTGTAGCTTATATCACATTCAACCTTCGATTTGCCGCTTCTCCTGTAACAGTTATGAAAAGTTTTATTGAAAAAATAAAGAACAATTTCAAAAAAAAGACGTATTTTCTCCCCAAATATATTAAGGTAAAACTTAGAAAGGCTTCTTCAATTAAGTGTCTTCCTAAGAAAAAGTCTTTGTTTTTTTTTGAAAAAAAAAGGTTAAACCTCTGGGTGGAGGTACAACCTACGGATAAACTCTCTCTTGGACATTCAAATGAACCGAAAGCAATAACTCATATCCGTGTGGCCGGTGGGGTTTGAACCCGGATTCACCGTATTGAATTTTTATTCCCCAAGCGCCACTAGACCACCACCACCGGTTTAAAAAGTTTTTGTTTAATGAGGTATAACAATTATTAGACAAGAGAAGTTTATTAAAAATATATCAAATCTTCAAAAAATCAGATTCTAGTTTTTTGTCTTTTCAGTTTGTTTGTGGATTTTCTCAAACAATATCTTTTTAAGATATGCTTGTGATCATGAATCTGTTTGTACCCAAAGAAAACATGAAGTTAATCAAAGGTTGAAGTATCCAATGAAACAATGTGGACACTTTAAAAGAAACAATCAAAACTTGCAAGTGATATCGTGTTTAGATGGTGGTTCATGGTTGTGACAAGATGGCAAATAAAAATGGTTGTGACAGGAACAAAGTACCTTCCAAGAAAATAATCACAATTACTATGATTTATTAATTGCTATCGGACGTCTTTGCCAACGCACTCTTCCCGGTAAGGAAATTATCTTTTCTGTGTTGAAATTCAATTTTTCATTTTGTCAATTATTAGAAAATCCCGGTATGGGGGCATGCAAGCAGCTGTCTTGGTAAGTTCGGTAAAGGATAATGAGGGATGGTTGTTGTATCTCGATGAGCTAAGCCCCCAAAAGTATGTTCATAGATCTCTGAAACTCAGCAATATACACGAAAAGACATGGAGCCTAAAGTCCAACAAGAGCGCCTCATCATCGATTGGTATATCTAAAAATTTTGAGCTCACTTTTAGGCTCCTGAAGCCATGAAAGCCACAGTAAAGCCATAACAGAATGGGATGTATACTCATTTGGTATGATCTTGCTCTAGATGATAAAGGGAAGATCGATTACTGATTATTTTTGTGGGTAAATCAGAAATGGATAGAATGAAGTGGATAAAGATGTGTATTGATGAGAAAAAGATATGTCAGACATTTTGGATCCGTGTATTGTGCCTTATGACAAAGAGCGTGAAGAAGAGGTCATTGACTCATTGCTGTGCTCAAGATTGCAATGACGTGCGTTAGTATCAGCCCCGAGAAAAGCCTATCGACGAATAAGACTTGTTGTGTCTTCCCATGTAATATCAAAATCATATGTTATTTCAAATTAAATAGAGTTTCTTGTTTTTTCCCTTTTCATTTTGGTCACTAAAGACTGTCAAAAAATTCCTCTAAACTCTACGTCTAGGTTGATGATAAAGGCAAGGATATGCACTGAAAACTAGAGAGAACACATGATCCTTCTATTCCCAGAGCTGAAATCAAGGGAGCCATGAAGTCACGTGGAATAATACGGTGAGCCTTTCAGTAAGACTTTATAAACATAGCCTTCCTCTAAAAAGAGGAGATAGTAGCATAACTTTTACTCTATATTATTTTGAAGTTACATATATGCATAAGCTTCATAATGTTATACATTTATGGCAAAAGTATGCTGATATGATAAGTCCTTATTTATAGAGTTCAATTATAGAATAATTTTTATGGTTAGTTTCTTATGATCAAAAGGGCAATGTTGAACTGAAATCCGGAGGCTGTGTTCCTACACTTTCTCTTATGATCCTTTCCATCTCTTCAGCACTATACATATTCCCTCCCTGTTACAACAATTCTATTAGTATAAATCCATGATACTATACATATAAAAATCATTTCATATGTTATAATTACCTGAAATGTATCCGTTGGCTCAATATCCAAAGAATTAAGGTCATAATACGCACTTGCCGCTGAGAGTTTCATGGACAAGAACTGCAGCCACAAGGCAATAACAGAACTAAACCATTTAATTATTGAATAGTATCATCATTAATTTATTATTATAAGAGATAGTTGAATTTCTGAAGAGTGAAATGTATTAATTAAGTATTGGCCTAACCTCGATTTGATTCTGCAGCGATCGAACATAATCTATGATGACTTCAAGCATCACTGCCATACCCATTGTCTGAATCATGTTTGAATTTCGTTAAAGAAAATAAAGCCATTTGGATTAAGTATTATCAAATATTAGGAACAGATTCTTTGCTATGCTTTTTATTAAAACAGATTCTTTGTTAGGAACATTTTTTTTCAAAAAAACAAAATCTGTTCATTTACATTCGTGACGCTACTACACCCTCTGTTATTTGAATTTTAGGTTTCCGTATTAAAAATATGGCCCAAAAAAGCAATTATGTATATATTTATCTTTAATTATATGGATCTTATATATGTGTCCCTTAATTCACAAGTTCAGCGATGTGTGCATAAACATGTTTAATCCCTAGAAGATTATGATTCTTTAAGAAATTATCACACATTTCCATTTAAGTACGTGGTAAATTTAAAACGTAACAGCATAAAAATTGGTATTTTGTAGATTCTCCGCAAATATTTTTGTTTTTTTTTTCTGTTAAACAAAAGTTAAGGGTTTGTGGGATTCTTTGTTACCTTGTAGCAGCCAGGAACAAGGTCTTGTAAACACTTCAGCCTTTCATTTATCTTCTCTCTTCGTACCTTAATATATTCCAAATAGAATTCAAAACATTTCATATAATTTTTCCAATTTATAGTTGGTTTGGGTAAGTAAATATTTGTTGAGTTACCCTTTCAGCCAAACTGTGGCTATCAGTAGCTTGACCCCTCTTAGCTCGAACATGAACAACATCTCGTGGCTTCTGGAGATCATCTTCATTAATGGACTCTTCCTCTTCCGATCTCTTTCTTTTTCTCTTCGACCCACTCTCTTCTTTTTTGTCTTTTCTTCCCAAATGACCTGCCATTTGTAGCTTGCTTCATTAATTTTAAGAGCATATGTATACAATGGCGGAATTTCCACAAGAAAAACAAAAGGAGGAAGAAAAAAATCCTCACCGTGCAATAAATTTGGGGAGCAGTGAGATTTGTTGTGATGGGTATCATCAACTAAAGCTCCATTGGAGAAAAGCATGAAACTGGACGGAGTAGTAGAAACTGGTAAGTCCAGATTTATTAGCTCTTGATTTTGGTTAATATGTGCTGACAAAGGGTTAAGACCAATGTTATGATTATATGGCTCGTACCGTGCCATATTAGAAACACGGCAAGCTAAAATATGTTTTCTATTGCGAGCTTTGTTTTTCTTTTTCCTTTCTCTAAGACAGTTGTAAATTCTGCAATTGAGTTGTGATTGTTTATATAGATAGAGATTATTAAGATGGGATCAATTTTCTATTAAAATACTTTTAATTTTTTCTAAATGATTTGGTATCTGCTTCTTGTATTGTGTGACTTAGTGAGAATGAGAAAGAAACGTGTGAGGATCAAAGAGAACTCGTACCTAGGTTTCCATTTATCATTGTGCAGTAGATTTTGTGGGACCCATGTTCAATGTTAGATATATCTAACCTGTCGGGACCTTATGAGTATCCCTTTTAATGTAACAAGTATGGTGCCAAACTGAAACAAAAGAAATTGCATTTGATCGTCGAGTGATCACAACAAGTTTTTGGATCATTAGCCTAAGAGACAAAACGTAAATACGACGATTAGAAGGTTCGAGTTCGATGCTTAGAAAGCGCATTTTGTATACCAATTTTTTTTTGGATTAAAGGTCTATCAGTACTTTAATATTTGAATTTTGACTTTCATGCCAAGACATCATCAATACGATTGCGATGACCGATGAGGCAGAAAAATCCAAGCCCATCTCTATCGCTAAGATTGGCTTCACCACTTTCCCTTTTCTTACATCAATAATGAGGCAACTATCTAATTACTACTAGTTCTAGTTGGGATTATCTCGCTTTCACATTAATTATGCTTCGTTTTTCATTATACATATTACGGTAATAACCTTTTCAATGATACACTAACAACATGTCCAATGTAAAACTTCATTTTTTTCTTTCAAAACAGAGTAAAAGTGATTATGAAATAAAATTGCTCCAACCCTACTTCATTATTCACTCCATAACGAAGTTATAAACAAACAAAAAATAGTTTACTGAGAATCATACATATAGAATTAATAAAATATGCATTAAAAATCTAAAACAATGCTTATTTTATAAAATTTTACTTTATAACAACCCTATGAAACAAAAAGAGTATATACCTAACTAGTATAAATATGATGAGAGAAATTTTCATGTAGATTTATTAAATGACCATTGACTTTCGAAAATTATATACATTGGTATTTAAAAAAATCATGCTAAAGCTTCTTTTGGGGATGGATTATGTAGTGATTTCATTGCTTTCAGGACAGTTATATTGGGTGATGAAAGTTTTGTGTTTGCTGCTTTTCATTGTTGTTATTTCAAAATAATTGTCTTTACTAATCTCTTCTAAATAATTTTGTTTTTGTTCCACATTAGATGACGTTTTCAGTTTTTGTTACAAATTAAATTAGATGATATTTTCAGCTTTCTATGTAAGTTAGGTATTTTATGTTATATGATATTTATTTTTTACTATTCTGCAGATTGTTATGTTATTGGTTGAATTTTTGTTAGGTTGATACTTAATTGTGTTTTGTGTTGAAAGTATAAAGTACTAAATACTTTCTTAATTTTTGTGTACAGTGCTAGCGTGATTTAATAGAAGATTGAGAGGGTACTGTTTAAACAAATTCTCAAATCTAACCGTGTAAACAAGCAGCTAGGTCACGATGAGTTTTGTCCTCTAGGACCTCTACTCATTTTTATATTCGCAACAATTAGAAAAAAATGTCAGAAATATTAGGATACAAAGCTTTCTAATTCTCTGGGGGAATTCAAAGCCTCAAACAAAAAAACAGCCAACTAGCATTCACTCCAACATCTTTAACATTGTAGCTTAGGAAATGTTATTGGTCTTTGCATGCACGTGTACATGGTACAACTAGCATTCGGTTACTTTGTCTATTTTGGTATTCATACGTGTTTTCTTTCATACATTGTTAAATAACAACATGTGAGGCTGTTTACTGAGTTCTTAAACTATTTTTTTTTGAAAAAAGTTCTTAGACTATTGAGAAGTGGTTTGCAGGCAATTGAAGGAAGCAGAGTTAAGAGTATCCAAAAATGAAAAGTAGAATCAGAAAGTTAATTACTAATTCAGAAATATATATATATATATATATATATATATATATATTTTTTTGATAATATGGTCTTGGACTCAGTAACACCATCGCAAGTCCCATCTCTAATAAAAGTATCTTTCAAGTTAATCAACAATGGATTTTCGGAAAAAGAAAACTGATGGGTTACAATTAATAACTTTCTAAATTTGGAAATCATAACTGTTCTCCATCACTACTTGTTCCTTTCTTCATTCCATGTGTTTCTCTATTTTTCACTTTTTGTTTTGCCCCACCAAACTTATCTTGAATCAGAGGCTGTGTAATCGAGTTATTTACCTTTCTATTATGAATTAGGTAAACGAATTATCCAAGGACTACTACCATCACTTAAGACTCAACGTCAACAAAACTACATCTAAAATGTGTTGCACAATGTCCGTATCAAAAACAAAGTTTTAATTTACTTTTTTTATAAAGTTTTGAACAGCAAAGTTGTTAATTTGGGGTGGAGAATTCTACTTCCCACCCTTCCCATAGCTATCTGTCAGTGTGACCGTCCGGTTAAACACAAGCTTCCCAGGCTCAGAGTCCTTGTCCACCGCAAAATAACCTAATGCGTCACAAAAGTTGTGGTTAAAAAAACTCTTATCAGTGGCGGTTTAAAGATAGAAATATGACTTGGAGAATCGCAAGCATTTTTTTAGGATAATAAAACAGAAAAATACCTAGCCTCTCGAACTGGAATCTGTCCCCGAGCACAGCATCTTTAAGGATTGATCCAGCATAGGCATCAGAGACCACCAATTTGGAGTTTGGGTTAATGTCAGTGAGCCACTTATCCTTGAGTCGAGCCGGGTCCTGTTATATGATTAAATAGTAATTATTTAGGTTGGGGAAGAATCATTTGTAAGTAGAAGAAAGGCTAGAAAGTCATAAATACCTCGGAGTTGAAGAGTTTCTCAAATAACCGGACTTCGATCTTTATGGGCTTCTTTCCTGGGGAAGATTCAGCGACCCAGTGTAGAACACCCTGCAGAGGAAAAGAAAGAGTGGTTAATAAGAGACACTCTAGTTGCGGAAATTTTTATAATGATGGTTAAAGAAAATAATAACCTTTGGCTTTGTCTTTTTCTCAGGGTCATACTCTGCATGAATCTCACGAATTGTTTCGTTGTCATCAGTAAAGACAACGTTGGTGCACTTGATTGGGAACGCGTATCTGCAAAACGTTAGGAAGCACATTTAGTCACAACAGATTAACCACATATTCAAAGCCAAAGAGTTGGTGTCGGTTTCATACCTTAGCAAGACTGATTTACCAGGGGCGAGCCCATAGTAATCTTTTGAATCCTTCATTCTGAAGTCAGACTGGTCAATGTATACAACTCTAGAGAACGGAACCTTAGATCAACAAACACACAAAAAGAGAGATTAGGAAAACAGAACTACGTGTGGATTACTAGTATATATGTGATAAAACAGTTCACCTTGTAGAATGCAGAGGGGTCGCCGTTCTGAGCATCAGGCCACCTTTTGGCATCAAGCTCAATAACCTTGTCTGATTCCAAATTGGTGATGACCACCTTAAGAGGATTGAGCACCACCATGGTGCGGGGAGCCGTTTTGTCCAACTCTTCTCTGATATGATGCTCAAGACGACTCACGTGTATCATGCTACCATCACTTCAAATATATAACAACAGGCACAGCCGATTCAGTTGAATATGATTAAGAATTTAAGATATGGCAAATTGTGATGGACTTGTTTGTGATATAGATATAGCAAACCTTCTGGTAATTCCCATTCCTCGTATAAAATCACTGATGGCAGTAGGAGTCACGCCCCTCCGTCTAAGACCAGCGAGTGTCAATAGACGTGGATCATCCCAACCATCAACATGCTTGTTTGTCACAATGTAATTCAACTGCAGCAAAAAGACAGTAAAAAAATCAATACAACCAGAGCACATGATCCTCATGGATAAAATGTTCAAAATTGCTAAAAAGCAAGTATTTTTACCAACCTGACGCTTGGACATTACAGTGTTTGTGATATTCAACCGTGAATATTCCCATACATACGGCATGTAGAGATCGAGGGAATGTAGTAACCAGTAATATGGAGCCCGCCGGGTTTCGAATTCAAGAGTACAGAGCTACATTATATGGAGATAAAAATCAAAAAGGTTAGAACACAATATACAGCTTATTAGTGCTGCAAAAGCAAAAAAAGACCTAGAAAGGGGACAAACCGAATGTGTTATATTCTCGAGAGAGTCAACAATGCAGTGGGCAAAATCGTAGGTAGGATAGATGCACCATTTGTCACCAGTACGAGGATGAGGTGTGAACTGCAAAAGCATACAAACAAATCAGATACCCGAAGAATGGGGGAGGAGACGTTATTCTGCAGCCAGAGATAGTGTTTGTTTCACTTGCCAATATACGATATGCAACGGGGTCACGCATATTGCAATTATCATTCTGCATGTCCTGCTTCATTCGCAGTGTTGCCTTCCCTTCCTCAAACATTCCTCGTCTCATTTCGTCAAATAGTCTAAGAGATTCTTCAATAGGCCTGTCCCTCCAGGGACTATTCATTTTCTGCCTCCTGTACTTTTTTACATCACCATCAATCTGAAGATGAAAATCAATTATGTAGAGAGGATGAGTTTCTATGCGTGGAGTAAGTTACAGTGCGGCTTAGAAGTAACACATGAGTACATGACAGTTGATTGGAAAAGGCACAGGAATCTATAAATACGAAGGTTTAAAAAAAAATTATTCAACCTGATGATCAACATAAGCATGACCTCTCCGAATCAATTCGACTGCCAAATCATACAATTCTTGGAAATAATCACTGGTGTACGTAATCTAGATGAAAACAATGGAAAAATTAGATTNATATATATATATATATATATATATAGCACACGACAACAATAATAATAGGTTATTCGTACTTAAAGGTAAGACTACCTTAAAGGGTTCCCAACCCATCCAGTTAACAATTTCTTCAATGTGATTAATGTACTCTTCCTTTTCTGCTTCGGGATTTGTATCATCATACCTGGAAAATCAGACGTTTAAAGGGACCATGAACAATGTTGTTATAGAAGAAACAATGATTGTTACAGAAACGTAAAAGCAAATTAGTATTCTTACCTTAGATAACAGCAGCCCCCTCGCTCCTTTGCAAGACCAAAATCTACAAACATGGCCTGAAACAACAAACATTAGAAGTGACCAAAATAAGTAGGTCTTAGCAATCGTAAACTATCATGCAGAGTAAGTGACGACCACAGTTTATGTCAATTTTACCTTTGCATGTCCAATATGTAGATAACCATTAGGTTCAGGTGGGAACCGGGTATAAACCTTCCCTCCAGTCGCCTTGAGATGTTTATCAAGCACTTCGCTCTTATTGTTGCATTTGAGCACAGAGCCATCGCTATAAAACACTTCTGTATGAACCTGAGAATATATATATCAGTTAATATGGTAACGTGCCAACCAACGAATCCCTATGAACATTTGTTGCATGGCAATGCTAGCT
The DNA here is from genome assembly GCA_900406325.1 of Erucastrum elatum. Classification (NCBI taxonomy): domain Eukaryota; kingdom Viridiplantae; phylum Streptophyta; class Magnoliopsida; order Brassicales; family Brassicaceae; genus Erucastrum; species Erucastrum elatum. The sequence goes on from OVBX01007083.1 coordinate 10,404, forward strand.
ATAAATCCACTTATGAAGAAACGAATATATCACATCAAAAATATTGGCATCATCGATTTGCTTCAAGGGCTAAGTTTCACAAGAGCTACTCAAGTCGTTTTCAACATCGTCAAATAAGTTTGTCCCAGTACCATTCACCTCAATAAACAGGTGCAAGCAATACATATAAAATCTATTCTACTCTTGTTATCACCTAATCCGCACGCAGAAGTACAGAACCAATGGGAGATGACTCAAAAGGGTAGACCGTGTACATGAAAATCTCAACAAAAAAAATTTTGGAAACAAGCAAAAATCAGTTTGGTACCATCAAATTTTGCTCTGGCTGAGGGAATATAGAATATGGATTAAGCTCCTCTTCAGATGGCTCTGGAGTAGCTTCCACAACAGCTTTCTTTTCCTACAAATAAGCCACATAAATGAATATTAATGTATACAATAGAAAACACATAATAAAATTACTCCATTTACCTCAACTTTGGCAGGTTTCTCCTT
>OVBX01007085.1:0-11174 GCA_900406325.1 Erucastrum elatum
TTTATAATAGGTTTCGAAGGCTTTGGAGAGAGCGAGTTTGGTGTTCACATGTGTTCATTTAGTTCTAACTTTAAATGTTTTTTTTTGAGAAAAAATTCTAAATGTTTTTCTTACATTCTAACTAAATGGAGTATTTACTTAACTTAGTCAAGAAAACAACCAGTAGTTTTTTTTTCCGACGGCATTTTTGTAACCATTCCCACGACAAAATTTGCTGAATCCCTTTAGCCATAATCCTCCAATATTCTTCCACATTTGTGTTACAACTTACACTAATACTTTTTAGGGTTATCTTTAACAATTACATTAANATTATAAGATTTTAATATCTGATTCATTAATTTATCTGCTTCTATAATATATTTTTATTATGCTCCACAGAATTTACTCAAAATTTGGTCAATAACTGAGAGAAATCATTTGAGTATAAAAATTTCATATAAATCTTAATTTGTCTTGTAACTCTTATAAATTTGAAGATATTAGTGGGGCTTGCCATCTTCATTGACCTCATGGTAACAAAATGGTTAACGCATTTTTTGTTTAATAGCAAGACCTGATCAATGCATAATCCAGTAAACTATTGATCTTGGCTCCCAAAAATATTGGCCGTTGTATACATATGCTTCTAAATTACAAACGATGAATTTTTATTGAAGTTGTTAGTACATTCTTATAGCTTCAAAATCTCATGCCTGGCTACATTACATTTGTTTAGTAGAGATGCAATCTCACATTTAAATCCAACAAATTATACTGATTGATGAAGACTTCGAATATCATTTGTATTTTTCCTCATGTTCATAACATGTGTAAATAAGTCCGTATTTTGGACTACATAGAATACATGCACATTACACGTAAATTATCAAACGTCTCGAGACAGACGTCTGCAAAGACGTTTTTGACTCTGATAATGGTGAGAGCAATGTGGTAAATTAGAAAAATGGAGTGAGCACCGCACATGCGCGTGATAGGTTGGCGTCCAATGCAGTTTGAGAAGTTTCCCCACGTTGTCCTTTGACTCTTCCCTTCACACGACAGTCGTATATTACTAACCTCTCATATTTCTTTATTCCTTGTAGTATTTGTAAAATAAGTTGCCAAAAATATAAACCAGACTCTCGTTGTCTCAATTTTCTCTCTTTCAAAGATTACAAAAGTCGAGGAGGTGAGATGGGTGGTTTACAAGGAAAAAATATATTAACTCCCTACATTTCATAAAGAGTATCTTTTAGACATTTTTCAGACATTTTAAAAAACTTACTGGAATGCATCTGTGTTTTTATTAATATCATCTATTTAATCAATAGTATTTTAAATAAACTATCAATGCATTTTATAATTTATATTGAGATGAAACTAAGTATAAATTGCATTTGAAATTGTAGAACGACATTATTTTAGGAAACAAAAAAATGCTAAAATGACAATTAATATGAAACCGAAGAAATATATATCGTGATTAAGGGTTCAAACAGATAATATTTTATCAAAGTGTATCTATTCTCAAAAAAAATATTTTATCAAACTGTATTTATCTGTTTGATAAAGATTATATACTACTTTTATATATTTTATAAAAAAAAGTTGTTAATACCATAGATCATATACTATCATAGTACAAAAGGATATATGATCTAAAATAAAAGAATTATTCATCATGTTTTTTTAACGACTGAAATATTCATGATGTTTTTTTTCAAAAAAAAAAATATTCATGATGTTTATCATTAGGGAAAACGAGTTGGAAATCTTACATCAGAAGTGAAAAGAACCAACCCTATATAAGCAACACGAGTTTAGACCGTACATATTTCTAGTAGGTGTTTCAAATATATAAAAAAAATTAAAACTGTTTCTTTGTGTAATATAAAAGAAAATCCACCTTCTATACACCCACAACAATTTAAAAAATTATATAACTATGGTTTGAAGGAAATCCTACGGCGGCCTATATTTGACTTTTTCTAACACATACTAAAAACGAAACAAAAAAGTATGTTAGGCAGTTAATTATATAAATAAGAATGAAACTATTAATTAAGAGAGAGAGTGTGTGTGTGTGTGTGTTTGTGTAATGTTAGGATAATACACTATGGAAGTGAGAATGACGTGAAACCCTGATTAGGACCGAGACTCCTATAGAAAAGACCTCCAACGTGAATGTTTGTTGGCTTGAAAGACATTCACATCAAAACTTCAACCAATCTCTCCTTCACACAAAACTTCCTCTTTCTATTATTAGTTTATGCATACTCACACTATTTTAAACTTTGTAAAGTGATTATGAGAATAATAATGTTGGAGGGGCTCGTGTTTTTATGGGAAGACACTTATTAAATTATAAATTTGGGATAATTATCATTATTTCTCCCCTGATTTTAAAATGAAAATATATAGAAACAGGGACAGAATCTCTGCGAAGCATCTTAGGTCAGCGACTTCAATGCCTGAAAAGCAACACTTGTTTTATTCGTATTACGGAGAGCCAAAACTAAAAATTCATAAACTCCATGTTTGGTGATAAACCTTGTCTTATTTAACTAAAACCAAAGTGAGAGAACTGTCATGGTAAACAATTGTTATACTTTTTCCTTTATCAGAAATATACATGTTTTATATAAAAAGATATATTGTTATATTTTTCTACATTTTTGTTAATAGTAATGACATATTGTTAATTTAAAACAATTAGCTATAATTACTGAATTCAATTTTTTTTGAGAAAGGGCTTACCACTGAATTCAATATTGTAAGAATAGATACTCACAAACTCATCTATTTATAATTAAAATTAAATGATAAAACTCCCAAACATAATTTCTTAAAATATATTTTCTTTTTGAGAAAAACAGCAAAGTATTATTTATTAAACGTTTTCCAGAAGAGAAACAAAGTATGAATATATCAGACTAATGTTTATTTTCTGGCACCACACAATGGAACTAATTAATTAATGTGTATGTAGCATTAACGAATGAGTGGGGTTTCACACATTTCTAGTAAAACATTTGTTTTGTTGCACGATAGTAGTCAAAAAGTGGTCTTGCTTTTACCATTAGCTTGAAAACAAGACTGAATTTTCGCACATAAATATAATGAAGTGCTTATTGATTTACTAAAGATAGATATGTAAATGACTAAATGTCATAGACTAATTTCGCAAACATAAATAGTTTAGTTTTATACGAAATGATTCCACTCTTAGATTATAGGGTTAATTAGTTAAATGACATTGTTAATAAATATGGATGTGAAGTTTAGAGGTCTGATAAATACAATAGGACGTTCTTACCAAAAAAAAATACAATAGGACATGGGGGACTAATATCTAATCCATAAAAAAATTCGCAACAAGACAGACTTCGAACATTGTTTTGAGCAACCTAATTAATTACCTAATTAACGTCCAAAAGTTGTAGATGTAGTTTCTTTACACAGTATTCAAAGACCTAACCTTTTTGAATCCAAGAAGAACAAGTATTTGTGCACTTTTTCTTCGATTTTCTACCCACGACCAATATCCAATATTACTTCTCTCTATCAATGTACCAAAGACATAAAGATCATTGTCATCAATATAAATAAAAATTTATACTTTGTTGATAACTGTTTTACAATTTAAGAATTTACACTGTGTTCATAACTATTTTGAAAATAAAATTTTATTGTTAATCAGTTTCCAGCAACACAAATGGTATCATTTGAATATTTTTTTGTAAATATTATAATTACCTGGCCCAGCTAGAAAAGAATCATGAAAACAATAGTATTATACGCTATAATAACCTGCTTTATCAATTAGAATGAAAAACATAAATTGTTTAGCTTTTGTTTGTTAAAAAAGAATTAGCTGATTATGTTCACTTGTCCAACAATTTTTTTTTCTTTTTAAATTTTGGTTACCTTAAACAGAAAAGTTGACTATTTCTCAGTAAGAATCAAGCTTTTTTTTTTTAAAAAAAAGGCTTTTATGAATCAATAGTTTCTTCTTGTTAGATATTTTTCCCTTATAGATTTAGTTTAATGGTTTTATAAAGTCTTTCTGTTATACGAATTATTTTTTTGGGCGAGGTTCATATTCTAATAACTTGTTTATATATGTCATATAAAAAACTTGTATATGTTTATATCATTAATACATAGCACAAATAAACATAGCTCATATGTTTTCCTATAATCGGGAAAATCCATAACTAAATCATATATTAATCCTGACCATGTAACATATCTTCTATTATATTTAAACATAAGTCATAACTTCACTTCATGTGTAATTTTTTTTAAATAGACCTTCTTTAAAAAATCATATTTCATTTTTATCTTAATAGCATTTCTCTATCATTAATGAATCAATTAATAATATATCAGTAAAACATCATAACAAATCTAGCCTATAGTCTCGTTAGATCTAAGCTACCAATTTGAAAAAAGTTGTTACAAAATAAACAAAATGATTTATATTCCATAAATATCTTAATATTGTTTATACATCAGCAATAAAATACTCATATTGTATCTTTTATATATTCTAAGAAAAAGAAAAGTTTATGTATTTATAATAAAAGTCTTAAAAAACAAATATAGTAATATTACCAATAATTATAATATGATATTTATAATATTATATATATTTATATATAGTACATGTTTCATAAAAGTGATCTATTATACCAAATTTATTTATGAACTATCAAGTAAATTAGTTCTCAATAACATTTTATAATTAGTATCATTTTATTTATTTTATCTATCCAATAAAAATGTTTTCATAGTATCTCCTATATCATAAATAGAGCCATAAAATTAACTATTTAATATATATATATAAATTAAAATATATTATGAAATATATAAATGAAAGCATATCAAAATCAAAATTATGATTTTTTTATCAGCGTATATATATATATATATATATATTAATATATACAAACCATAGAAATTATATATTTAAAGAAACAAATGTACTTGAAAAATAGTAAGTTTGTACTTATTTGAGACACTCCTTTAGTTTTGAACGTCAATAACACATTTTGTCAACAAATATAATTTACAAAAATTAAAATGAATCATGATTATCCAACATAAAAAGTAAAAATAACACACGCACGATTTAGATCTAGTTGTACATTAAAATGTAGTCCATGGAATTTGATATGTGATCTCGACCAATAGGACGAATTTTCAACAACTAAGCTATCATACTTAGTTCACATATCTTCTTTTGTAGTTCCCAATTATATACATTTATAAATTAACATTATTATTCATTTGTTTTATATCTTAAGACGTATATCAGAAAAATATGTTCAAAGATGAAACTAAAATTTAAAAACATCATACAAACATTTAGCGGTTGCTACAGATTTGGAACAATCATAATTCAAAGTCATAAAAAACTTAGCAGTTACTATCAAATTGGAGCGATACATAAGTTCGGTCATTCTCCTCTCTCAGATACAGCAACTACAAAACATATATACACATTTTTTACCAGTTGACTGTGAACTTTAGTCTAAATTTGCATATGGTATGCTTGTAAGTTGTAACTAACAAGCTTCGGACTAGTCATCAACCATTTACTCATATCATACATACTTAATGAGAAAATCGAAGATACATGAATTTGAACTATTGATGTCGAGAGAAATTAGCTAAGGAATATATAGTGTGATATACTATCACAGAACTAAAATAAACAACATAGATCCAGAGGAAATTAATGCAACCCACAAAACGAGATCCGACACAAAGCTAATTAGAGTTTTTTTAAAAGAAACCCCTAATTAATGTCTGTAGAGATTCTTAAGAGAAGTTTCAACCATCACAATAAATGAACACCACATGAGTCCAAGCTCCTACTCCACTGTTTCCCAAGTGTTACTCTTCTTTTTACTATCGTAGCTTTCCTTTGGCTCATTCTTCTCCAGTTCTCCCTCGTTATATCTCACTTCTTAATATACTTACTCATTTCGCTCATAAGTATAAAATGTAAAATGCTTAGTAAAAACATACTCCTACATATTAAAAAAATATTCAAAAAACCATTAAACTATAGTTAGAAACTACTTAACTAATAACAATAAGCTATTAAATTTTTTTTGTAAAGCTGTTAAATATAATTGATTATACTGTTTTCATAAAATCAAAATTTACTTAGAAATATGAAAATATTGAAACATCAAAATTCTTTTATCATTTTACATTTAAGAACGGAGTGAGTAACTTATAACTTATTTATATATTTCATCATAAGAAATAGAATGATCAGTCCATTCTAATTTCAAAAAATATTGCAATCGTAAAATCCGCAATGAGTAAAACATACAAGTCTAGCTCGGACCAAATTACCAAAAAAATTACTATTTACTTTGTTTAAAAATAAAGTTTCATCTACGTACGAGGAAAAACATACTCCATTCCATAACCCTAGAACCATAGTGTTCTAAAGTGGTCATGATTGTTAATAATATACCAGATTCGTGTTATGCATCTAAGGAATGTTTTTAACCCCAAAATTCCGGGGACATGCATGAAAAAAACACTTGACTAGTTTGTGACCATTGCCCACAATAATCTTTACCAAGTTATTCGCTTGGTAGCATGATTTTTGCATATATTCTGCATAATGTTAATTAATGAGTAGTTTATTTACGAACATCTATCAACTTGGATGTGTTAGGCACCCACAATTAATGTACGATGCTTCATATTTACCAAGAATTGTCTGTTTGCCCCTCGAAAATGATATCAACTTCTATATGCATCTAAAGGTGTACTAACATATTTTAACTAATCTAGAAGTGGTTCAAATTTAGTGACCAAATGGCAATCAACCCCTTGCTTACGCTAGAAAGCCTCAGTCATTTTACACTACACCTGTCGATCAACATATTTTGTCTAATCAATATCCTAGTAGTTGAATAACAAAATTTCGATCTGATTGCCAACATTAATTGTCAACGAAATTTTTTTTTTCTTGAAATGTAAATGTTCGGTTTTTGACTCTATTCTTAGCTGTTACAGTAGCATAATACAGCTGTTGAATTTTGATAAGAAACTGAAAGATAAAAAACTAATCTTAAATTTTCATATTAAGTGTTGTTGTAAAAAAATTGTTGCAAAATAAATACTCTTTTTAAAATTTCGATTTATAAATTTTATTTTTCAGTTTATTTTTCTATTAGTTGAAATATAAGTATGTATACGAAAAATGATGTTTATTTTCCCTATGTTCTTACAGTAAGAAACCACAAAAAATCTTACATGATGAAAATATATTTTAAAATATGAAAGATAAAATACTTATATACTTAATAGGAGAGTTTTTCAAACTTTTCTTGCATTATTGCATTCTACATCTATTAGTAGGAGGAATAAATAGTTTAGAATTAGAACGGTCACATTGGGAAGTGGTTCTTGTTAATCTAATTTGGATTCATTCATAGTAAGAAAGAACAAAAAATTCACTAAATTAAAACTAAATTAAAAACCAAACAAACGATATAAAGAAGAGAGAACAGACATCTTTGGGTACCTCGGAGAAAAATAAGCATGTGAGACTCGATGTACATCATTAAATGCTTTACGAGATGACATGGAAGATTCGGTTCTCGGTATTTGCTCTTTTATTTTTCTTTTTTTCATACCAAAAGAAAAATTAAATCTTTGAAAACGTTGAGGAGACAAGAAGCAGTGTTTGAGGAGTTCAGTAAAATTATTTAAGTCTCTTCTATGTTGGAGAGATGGAAAAAAATACCTGAATTTTCTTTGTGTAAACCTTGAATGAGTGAAACTGAGTTTCTGTTTTGTCAGAGTTCCAAATTAAAGACCATTTTATAAGACATTTAGTGTGTAACTGTGAGATTCTGTAAGAAACCAAAAGAAGCAATCTGAAAGATCAGAGCTTCGTGCTAATCCGTGACTTGGACTCTAGCAGTTGCCGCCTCATCTTAGTTAGTTTAGAATTATTCAAAATTTACATTTAGTATGGTCAGATAACAAAGGCATTTTTTTCAGAAAAAGAGAAATCACATTTTAGCATCATTGCTTTAAATATGAATTAGATCTCGATCTGCACAACCACGCGGATGTTTGTTTTCGTTTATAGTTATATGAACATTTTGTTTTCACTTCTAAATTTAAAGAAAAAATCCATAAAACAATAACTCAAATATAAATCTCGCATGATTACTATAAATAAATAAAATCCCGTTAGTACTATGATTGAATATTGTCATGGAGAATGTAAGGTCTTTATGAAAGTAATATATAATTTTAGTAACAGAAACTATATGATTGTTTGAAGTAAATATGGCTTAAAGACTCAAGTCATAATTTTATATATAATAAAGTGAAGTCACTACGATTAATAAAGATCTGATGGTCATATAGGATTTTAAATGATATTAACTTAAATATAAATAATAGGATAATTTAAAATTATAAGAAAGAATCAAAGATTGATTTGTTAAACAACCGGATTTTGTAGGAGTTGATAGTTAATTTAGGAAATGATATATCATTAGACATATTTTTAATCCCTTATATATTAAAAGAAAAACATTCTCATTTACTGATTACACATTAGATTGGACACGTGGCAGCTTCACATCGGTTTCAATTTGAACATGGTGACGTGTCGGTCTCACAATCATTTGACAATTAATGCATTTATGCTAATTTTTTAATCAGCTTATTTTTAGTTTCGATATTTTTAACTTTATATTAGTGAGTTGAAATTTTATTTGTACAACTACTGAATAATATCATTTTTGAAAGAAATAAATTACAAAATTATTAGGTTTCGCATCAACTAAAATGTTGGAATGTGAGTGTTTTGAGAAATTGAAAGTTTTATATATTATCGAACTTAGTTGTGGTTGAGACTTCTTTACTCAAATGCAATAAATAATCGTGATTGGTAGTGAATTAAAAAAAGGTAAAAAACACTACACACACCAATTCGGAAATTTAATTCAGCCAAAAATAATTTTTATTTACGGAATTTTTAAATTTTAACCAAAATTTACTAGAAAAAATCAGAAATCAGAAACGCTTGAAAAATGATTCGTGAAATCGATTGAAAAGCAAAGTTCTAGAACCGAGTGTATAAATCACATTATTTTCCACGCACATGTTACACTTTTCACTCGATTGTTTAATGTTTTAGTATATTTACCAAAACAATTATAAGAAAATATGTACACAGTAGTGGTTATAGGCTACGTTAATTTTGCAACATGCCCAAAAATAGTGACATAACGGCAACCCTTTTTATTGGTATTATTAAACTACAGTCCAATAATTATGTATGATAAATATGCTAAAGATATTTGTTCTAAATTTATTTTGTTTTGCTTTATATTAGTACAAGATAGTAAGTCTAGGTGTAAATTAATATTTGGATCCGTAGAACCGAACTGAACAATATTTCAAAGTAATATTAAACACAACTTAAATTGATTAAATACTCAGACGGACCTAAAAGTTCAATATCCGGATAAACATATCTGAATCTAATCCAAACTAAAATATTTTGGATATCAAAAATATCTTATATATTTAAATATGTTATTTATTTTTAATTATTATATATTATATATTCAAAATATGAAAATATCAAAAACATGATATATATAAATAACAGAAAAATGTTCAAAATACTGAAAATATTTTTTTTTCTCAATTCAAATATTTAAATTCAATATTTTATGTAAATTTAAATATTTAGTCTTATGTTATTCAATTTTATGTTTCCGATTATTTTATTTTCAAACTTTAAGGATTTAAGTATATTTGAATTTTGTTAAAAAAATACATAATTAAAATGGGAATCCGAACTCAAATCCAAATTTAAAGCACAATGATTCGAACCAATCTAAACAAAAATTTGTAAATATCATAATACATTTTAAATTTCTAACTCTAAAATTTAAAGTCCGAATGAATATATGAATGTACATCCCTAGAAAAATTTATACAGTAAACTTTTCTTCAGTGCTATTGTTTTGTTTTTTATTTCAATTTTTAAAATTTAGAGCTTTGATATTAATTATAGGTTAGGTTATTTTATTAGATGATATATGATTTTTTTTACTATTTTATTTAAATATATAATACTTTTTTAAGAAATGACTTTTTGACAACATAACTCTAAAATTTGTATAATATATAATATGATGTAAAGCTAAATAATTATGTTTTTTTGTATCAAACTGAATAAACTGAAAATTGACGGTATATAAACCGAATCGAACCATAGTAAATATGGATTTTACTAAGCGAAATAGAGAAAAAAAAAGAATCGAACCTAAACCAATCCGATATCTGGATTGAACACCCCAATCCAAACGAAACCGAACTATTCTCTCAAACATAATAAAAATAACAACTTCATTCCGCGCAAGACGCATGTCTTATCCTAGTAATAAGTATAACTGATTTCTAATAAGATTCCATTTTTTAAATATCACACATGTATGAGAAGTCGTAATTTTTTTTAATATAATAGATATTGCAGAGATGATAAAGTATTCCATTACACTGTGTACAATGGTATAGACAATTAATTAAACATCCTATAAACATCCTATAATTAAACATCTGAATCCTTAGTAAATACAATGATAAAGTATTCCATTACACTTTTAACATTTTACTTCATCTTCTCTTTCTTAACCTAAATAATTCAACAGTTTTAAATATTTATATTTACAATAGTTTTGTTTAATAAAATTCAATACTTTTCCCACTATTTTATCACATTTTAAGAAACACAAAAATCAATATAAATAAAATTCAAAATCACTAGAAAACTCATAAACAAATTTAAATTGTTTTGGGAATTGATAATCGTTAATTAATAGAAATTTGATATTAGACTAATCATTTATTTATATATTTCGCAGGTGTTTTTATTTAAACAACCAAGTATTTTTTTTTGAAATTAATAACAAATATTATAAAAAATATAATTTGTTATGTGTCCAAATCCGTTTATTTTGGTCTGGCATAACCGGTGATAAAGACTCTCCGGAGAGAGATGTGGATAAAACGTTTCACGAGTTTGAGCAATCGCCTAATCAATCGTTTTTCTCTCATTTTTCGTATTAGATTACTTGTGAGATCGGATGAATGTGTTTGCTTTGGTTCACTGTTTATTTTTG
>OVBX01007086.1:0-11172 GCA_900406325.1 Erucastrum elatum
CATCTGAACCTCTTATTTGAGAGAGTAATTCACTCCTAGGGTAATTTGAGTGAGATCATGGCTCAAGCTAGACATACGCACAAAGGTCCTATTAAGTGGAACCGCAAAGGCAGAGGCTGGTGTTGAAGGTATTGAATCCATCCATGCCAACATAGCTGATGAGAACTGGTTCTTTGTTCTACCACCAACACTGTGGCCTTCTTGGTTTTGGACATCTACACTTATAGTAGGATTCGTAGATTCAGGCATCACATCTGACCAATTTAGTATTCACTTAGTATCAGCGGAATGACAGACTATTACATTATATAATTTGTACAAGAGGGTTTGATAAGCCAGGATTAACAAACAGCGGAGTATCATATATACATACATTTCGTGGTTCGGGTGAAAGACTAATGATGAAAAAGCATCAGCGCTTAGTGGGGAGTGGAACAAGAGTTAAAGTACCTGATGAAGGTGAAGCAAATGCTAGAGAATAAGATTGTGGTTAATCAGCCTGAGTATCTTTAAACCACATATACTCAGTGAATTGATTGACATTTGTGTTAGTATCCACGAAGCTGTTCAGCTTGTTCTCAAGGGTCTGGTCCTGAAACTGTTGTTGATAAAGGAATTTCTTGCTTCCGTTGTTAGCAGAAACACTAATCAGAGAAGCTTCCTGAGCAATAGGTTCCATGTCCAAAGACATGGAAACTTCATGAAACAGTTGGTCAAAGTCATTAAAGTCTCCATATTCACCAGGGTTCGAGAACTGTGCAGGTTTCTCAACTGAAGAAGCTCCGAGTTCAGGGGTCAGAAGATCATCCATTTTAATGTAATCATCCTTCTCTAACACGAAAGGTCCTATACCAGAGGTATTGAAAGCTGATTTGACCTCAGTAGCTTCAAATGAGTTTGCTGACCTAATAAAACTCCAGTAGCTATTTGGCAAGGAGTTTCCAACATCCCAGGGGGCAAGAGACTCTCCAGGAGAATTATTCAGTAACACGCTCTCTATATCTTCTTCGCTAATACCCTGCAAGAACAAGTATATATTTAGTGAAGGAAGCACAACAAAATGAGCATATGAAACGATATTAACAGAGGGAAGAAATTGACCTGAAGAACACCAGAAAGCTCATTCATGTGTCTTTGAGCAACCCTTGGTGCATTTGGGAATTCATTGAGAAGCTTGTCGAGATCATCTGACTGAACACTGACAGGATTGCAAAATAAACCATCACCCACACGAGGGTTGTTCTCATAACGGACCACATGATCATCCGGTACAGCAACATTATCTTCACTATCATCATCATCATCATCATCATCGTCAACCCATTCTTCCTCTTGGAACGGAGCACCATACTCTTCCCCGTTTTTGGGACCAGCCCCACTTTTCTTGTACAGCTTATAAAGTGCATAATATTCCTGAAGGAAACAAGAGAAAGAAGGCATATTAGTTAAGTACACATAATATATAATTTTGATTATCAGGATCAGCTATAGAATAGTACCTTGGCGTTCTTACATCTGCCGAGCTCTTCTTCATCCATGATGTACTCATGCATCACCCCATCAGTATGCTCACCATTAGGAGCACGACCTCTATAGAAAACAAGTGTCTTCTTGAGTCCTACGGATCTTGGATTGTACACGATGACACGATCTTTCCCTGTGGCCTTCCTATACCCAGTTGCGGTGCCTCTACCAGACCTAGGTGCGTTTGAATACTTCCTGTTGTTCCTTGGAGTGAAAAAGAACCACTGCCGATCTCCAGACTTCAACACCGATAAACCTGGTTGTTCAGTTTTGTTAGATAAAAAATGTCAAAGTAGACAATTTGAAAAAAAAGAAGAAGAAAATCAAAACCTAATCTCTGTGAGTAATTAAGAAAACATGAATATGCTAGAAACCAATAAATAATTTAAGAGATCAAAGATCATATAATTCACAAGAAGTCGATGAATCATCAACAAGCAAGAACTGAATTATTATTCTTAATAATTCTTTGATCACAGAACGGAGCAAGGAAAATGAACCAAATAGAAAGCTTAGCGTGGAAACCAAGTAAGAGATATTACCAGGCAGTTCGGTAGGATCCACTTTGTAGATATCAACGACGCCAATGGCATTGATTCTAAGCTTTCTACCACAGATCATCCTCTTCAGGTAATAAACCACCAGCTCCTCATCTGTTGGGTGAAATCTAAACCCTAGTGCGCTGAATTTGCCTCCTTTCAAACACGAATTCGCCATCTCCGATGAAGATTCTATCTTTTTTAAGTCAAAAATACAATCGATTGGGGTCTACCAGAAGCAAACCCTTCTACAGAACAGAACAAACGTGGGTGATCGCCGAGCGAATAAAAACCGGGAGCAAAAGAAGAGGTGAGGACTGTAACTCCAGGGTTTTGATCGGCGAGATAAGGATTTTGGTTTGGGCTGGTCAAAGAGGAGTGATTCGGTTAGTTGATTGGTTTTTCATAATCTACCAAGTTTCAAAGAACCTACATTCTGCTGGACCTACACTAAACTAAAGGGCCCATAGTTCTGACTTTTTTTATCTCGTAAATGCTGACAGAAAACTACTGTAGGTAAGTTATTGAGATCATTGAATTCTAAATATGATAAAGTAACTCCTGGGAAGGAGAGCACGATCCCTTTTGACGGGTGTTGCAGTGGCGGTATTTGGAGTACTCCTATCTACTTACTATGTTCTAAAATAGATAAAGTTTTAGAATATGATACAACTATTAAAAAATATGTTTTTAACTTAAAAAAATATCACTAAAATTTAAATTAAAAATTATTGCACAAAACAGATTACAAAATATAATTGGTTACATAATTTTTGATAAAATTAAAAATGCATTGAAATATGAAAACATCATCTATTTTGAAACATCAAAAACTCTCTAAAACTTCATCTTATTAATTAAAGTAGATTTTTTTATCTCCATGGGAATAAAAAGCCACATGTCCCATTACTTTTAAAACGATCTGTTTTGCTAACAAACTGATTTCGACTTCTGTTTCGGTTTCATATAATTAGATGGGCTTCTAATTATACAAACCAGGCCCGGATATGGCCTTTGTTTTTCCGTCTCGTCCGTTTGCGGCTCCCGGTTTCTAAATCGATATTCAATGCATATTAATTTCGCATCAAGGCTTTGTAAGGACTATATAGGGCGCCGGTGTGAGAGGCTTCATGGAAATTCGAGCTTTTATTTGGATGTCAGTAGCTCTAATTCGCTTGAACTTTTCTCCAACGATTGTAAATCAGCATCTCCATTATTCCGAGCTAAAGGCACTTCGGTACTGGGAAGTTCGAAATGTTAAGAAAGGTGAAGAGCAGACGGGCGTGGATCTCCTAATGGTTGATCAGAAAGGTAACTTTTCTTGCTGTCTGCTTCGGTTTTAATAGCCTGTACACCTTCCGGAGTATCCTGCTTACGGGTGCTCATATATTTGGCCGAAGCCCACTTTTGATCCAGGGTTCAGTCAACGTGCATAGGCTCAATGCATTCAGAAACCTCATAAAAGAAGGTGGGCTCAATGTNCCAAACCTTCAGACCTGCCGACTCCCTATCTTTTCGTTTTACTGACCAGGATTTTTTCTCTTCAGTTGCCTGAGAAGATAGAGTTAATCCTAAATGAGGTTTTCCAGCTCTCGGCATTACGACCAGTTGATGTTGTTGGCTAACATAAACCCTCACTTACTAGGTAATCTTTATTTTAAGCCATTCATAGACATCAATTATTAAGCTTAAATCATGATTTTGATTGTCTCCAGATATTGTTGGTGAATTGGAATTAAAACAGCTTACAATGAAGAAATCAAACAAAATTAAACGTATTATGGCAACAATACGCATTCTAAGGTTTGGCCTACTTCTCGCTTTTATGTTGTAATGAAAACCATGAGAATAGATGGTTTAGTTTATTAAACTGTCTTATTATCATACTCTCTACACAGGAAGACAAATGTATGTACAAGTTTTTTCGACGGGCTCCCTATGCAACTCCTTCATAAGTTGGTTTTCTGGTGTGGAGTCTGTGGACCCCCGGGTTATTGTAGCTACTAATGTCATTCCAAAATTGGTTGGAGGTACCTGTGTTGGAATAAGATTATGAATTACGACCTCAAACCATAATGTTTAAAATGCTGAAACTGTTACTTACTTGCGGATCTTTTTTTCTTCTGAATGCAACCTCAGCGACACATTTCTACTCTGACCATCAGTGTGAGGCCAGCGTCTAATTCCTGAAGGGTAATGTTATTTTTTTGTATTTAGTATGTATTCCGGTTTAAAGCTATTATTGTGTGCAGTACCGTAATTCATTCTATTATTCTACAGGGTGGTAACCAGTAACAAGAGCCCTTCCTTAATTCCAACAAAATTTGAAGCGTTGAAAAAGATAGAAACGGTAACTGTTTCGAAACTGAATGGCTTTGTCCTCAAATCCTCTCCACAGGTTTAAATGTCTCTAAAACTTACTTAGATTAAAGCAAATTACCTGTGATACACAGGGGAAGTAACAAACATTGAAACAGCTAATGGGTAGTGCTATATCTTATGTTCCAATTGTTGTCGTCAACTTCATTGTGGCTTCTCATTCTTTACATGCGGACCATGTAATGGGGAAAATTTTGCTTTGAGTGTTAAGGTAATTAATATTCAGCCATTTTCAGTTGAAGCCTAGCTTCTAAGAAGATAAGTGTCACGCCAGTATACACGACATATTTTTATCTGCTCTGTCAACAAGGTTCCGGTGTCTCAGACTCTGCCATGTTTGTGTGTTTTGATGGTGAGATGAACAAGCTAACAAATGTTTCAGATGCAGCAGTGTCACAGGTCTGAGTTTCAGCAACAATCTCCCATGTCTATTCTTTAGAATCTTACTTAAAAAAAAAACAAATTCCACTGAATGCTAATTTTTTGAATTTTGCAGGGTGGTCCAATGGAAGACCCACAGAACATTTTTCTCCCACAATGTCTGTGAGATATTGTTGGTATGGCCTTTACATTACCTGTGAAGGTGTTGCAGTTTAATTTCTCCTCGAAGCATAAGTCGTTTACGATTGCACGGATTTTCGACCTCAACCAAAGCCCATGCCTTCCTATTTTGAGCAACATGTAATTGACTATTTTACTAAAAGCAGCTACATCCTCCACCTACTGACTGCTCTGCGTTCTCTTGTCACTGTCCCCTTTTCAGGGAGGTAATGACAACCCAGGCGTTGATATGCCAGGAGTTGGAGCTCTTTTCACATTGAAATCAAACGGAGTTAACACTGCTGTAGCTGTCAACAATTCTGGGATCCTAGAAGGCTTGCAGGTTAAAGGCCTCCCAGGAGAAGTTAGTAAAGAAAATAGTCATGTTTAATATGACATGTCCCTGTTGAACAGGTATGCGTTTTGCAAATAAGCCCACGTAATCTGAGTCCATGGCAATGTTGTGTAGCCCTCACAACTACTCTTCTATGTTTTATTTAATAAGATTCCCATCTTTGAATAAGCACTCATTTAAATTCTATCGCTACTTGATTTTGTAACACTATTATCTCTACGTTTTTGTTTTGTTTTATTTGTATTTTTAAACAGTCTTCCAGTAGTTGCAATGAACCTTTGTTTCCTCCCTTTTTACTCAAACTCAAGGCTCTTATTTTGTTTTAGGAACATCTCTAAAAACGGCAGTTTATCTAACTAACAATCATTTATGTTACTATCATATCTCATTGTTGATGTTATGTGTAAAAACTTCATACAACATAATACACACACACACGTATCTCATTGTTTATTATTTACATTTTTGTTGTACGATTGAGTCCAAAATTATAAATTAGAACAATATCATAGTAAAGATCATAATTCCATTAAATAATAAACAAACATTATTTTTACTAATGAAAAATTCTAAAACAGAAAACTAATTTTTTATGCGATATATAATAATTAACAAAAATAATAATATAATAATATAATTATATATACAGAAGAATCATCTCTGTCTAAGAAAGTTTTTAAAATAATCAGAATAAAAATTCTCTTTTAGTGCATATATGAAACACAGTCATTGAATATATGCATATAAGATTGAAGTAAGAGTCTCTATGTCAAAACTATTGTTCAAAAAAAAAAAGATCACTCATCATGTTTGTTAAAACAATATACTGCCAACTTAAACAAGCCAAATGTGCTTTTATATTTTCCTATGCATTCCTCTTGATGATAGTGAAGTATAAAATGTTTAATAATATCTGCTTTGTTTGGGTCCCATTAGAAATTTAGTTTAACAAAACAAATCCACATTCTAATTTTGAAATGATAACTATAAGATCAATGAGATGAAGCTGTCCACTATTCATCAGTATCTTTTTTAAGAAAATATATCTAACATATTTAGTTATTACGTCTTTCAAATGTAACATATTTCATACAAAAGTAAAAATAAAATACTCTTACGTAATTAATTAAATTATCATGTATATATTTACACATTAAGTTCTTTTGCAATCATCTTAAAATAAATTATGCTGATTGGATAATCAAATTAATATATCTTCAGATTTTTGATATATAGTTTATTGTTTAAGATACCATGAATAAAATGTTCTAAATTTATAAAATGAGTATTAAGAATCAAACCATATATTTAATTATGTGTCAAAATAGCATAGAAAAACCGACGCGTAGCGCCGGCAAACCCCTAGTTTATTTTTAAACAGAGAAAGTATTATTTCAAGGATTTATAATTCTTTGATTATACTGGAAGGAATTCCATTGAATTAGACTGATACAAATTTTCATGTCCTAACTTTTTGTTCGATATAAAAAGTAAAGAAAGTACTCTTTGATAGTTTGGGCGCGAAAGTTCTTAGATCTTCAACTGGTCGAATAGCACCACGAGGTAGGGCCAGAGGACGGGCCGAGCCACCCTTTACTGGGTCTCGGATCTGTGGGGCTATATCCTGTTCATACGGAAGCAGAAACGCTGTTCGAATACAAGCACGATCAAAAGAGACAAGTGAAGACGGCCTCGATGTAGGACTTCTATAAGTCCTCGAAGTCCATCATACATGCACGCGCTCCCCGAGTCAACTAAAAAGAAGAAGAAATTTGATTCGTCAATGAATCGCCAAACTAAAAGCACAAAGATAAACATATCAAGAGAAAAAGATAACCGATATCCTCAGCCCAACGCGCATGAGCTTAGAAATATCAAAGTTTCCAATGGATGCTTGGTTGACATTGAAAAAAAAGAAGTGCTCCCGTCACTTCTCATCACGATATGTGATCTGTTCTATGATTTGACGACCAGGACAAGGAGACATAAGGAAGGTTCCCTGACTTTGGTTGTTCCACATCATCAAGTAGAGATGACCAAGTTCATCGATTCCAGGCCTTCCTCCCGAGCCTTAACCATAAGCGCGAGAAGGTGCTTAAAAAATTGGGGTGCATTTGAGTGAATGATACAAATCCTGCGAGTATATCAAAAACTTGATCCGGGATCGGGAAAGAGAGACTGCAATCTTTGAAGAAGGAAAGATAAGCCCCGCAATACTCATCTCGAATGGTTTCAGGAGTCTCAAAATCAGAAGCAAGACCAAGCTCGATGGCACAATCGACACATGCATCTTGTACAAGGTCTCTAAATGGTGATCCTTAGTAATCAGGAGAGGGAAAGAAAACAACCTGGCCATCTCAGAAATAATTTGTATATGTCGATCAGCGAACTGAGTATTGTGAAAATAGAGAAATAGGTATCAAGTGAGAAGAAGAAATAGAAAACTTCCTGGATATTTAAATAAAAACCCTAACAGCTCTGAAGGAACATATATACCCGTTGGGCTTAGAAGATGAACGCACATGAAGAAACATTAAAGGATTGCCCATAATCAAACCTTATCGAAATCGAGACTGAATTCACCACCGCCTCTGTTTCTTTCTCTGACTACAAAAAAAAAGGCTGGGGACAATTGTTGAGCCCTATTTTGGTCAAATTATGATTGGGCAGATGAAAAAGTAGGCTCGGATATAAGACAGGAACTCCGGCCCAATACTAAGAGGAAGACAGTTCAAACACGACGAGGTCGAAATCATGAATATATAGAAATTCGTTTCGAGACGACACAACTATAGACGGACACAGCTATAAAAGAAGAAGGGACCGAAGTAGACAAACACTTGAAACCCTAGAGAGAACCCTAGAGAGACCTAAATACACATTGAACAAGACCTTAAGTTCTAAGTATTCTATTTCTTAGCCGATCTCAATTGTATTTTGATATCATTTCCTTCATTGTATTCAAACATTGTTGATCAATAGAATTTCATTTTTGTCAACCAGAATATGTTTATATATTTATGTTCTAAAGATATTGTTGCCCACATTCTTTTTCTTAATTTCCTAGTCTTTACATTCAAACACTATCAAATACTTAGTGTGAGTTTTAAGATTCATAGTGTAGGTCTTTTCAAATATGGTCCGCTAAAATTTTATAGTAAAAATTAATACTGTACTTGATTTTTGTATAAATATAAAAAAAACGTTAATGAAGTCAATCGTTAATTATTCTTAACCATTAAAAACAATTTGATATTGTTTTAACAAATTAAATCTACAAAACATGTGCATATAATCCATATCTTATATTCATAATCAAACAAGAACAAAAACAAGACAAAAGCCAAAGTTTAGATTAATTAATATATAAACCATGAAAAATGGTTATTTTTATTTTAAATAAAAGATTTTTTTAATATATGAATGAGAATAATATTTTTTTGGTAAATTAATAATATGTCATATTTACTCCATTACAAATTGACATATTTTTGTGGTAGAATAACTGAAAGTAGATAATTTGGTGTTTATATATCTTATAGGAAATAATTATTATTGATATGAAAATTTTAATGAAGAGAAAGGTTTAGAGAAAAACTTAAAGGAATATGCTCTATAACATCATGTTTGGTGTTGCAGTTCCACTACGCACTGCCGAAGAACCGAAGCGGAGTGCGGGAAGATTTGTATCTATTTAATTTTTCTGAAGAGTTTTTCTATAATCATACATTCCAAATGTGTTCATCAATATATTATTATAAAATTAAGTAATAAGAAATTCCTATTCCACAGCTTTTTACTAAATGCTTTGAAATTTCTTCGAATGATCGATATTTGTAGTTGCTTTCTGAATTTCTTCAATTGTATTTAAGAAATTTATAAATGCTATAGAAAATGAGAATAAAAC
Organism: Erucastrum elatum; assembly: GCA_900406325.1. Lineage (NCBI taxonomy): Eukaryota > Viridiplantae > Streptophyta > Magnoliopsida > Brassicales > Brassicaceae > Erucastrum > Erucastrum elatum. The sequence continues at coordinate 9,245 of OVBX01007086.1, forward strand.
AATTTGGACTTGTAAACTGTATTTAAATGTTGTAATGCCTTGGTTTATTAAATAAAAGAAATTTATAACATCAAAATGTAGCATAAATTAATTAAGACAATTTTTTATAATAAATTTTACCTGGCTAGGATTTGGCTGATTCAAAATATAACATAATTTAATTGGATAATATACTGTATAAAAATCCATAATAGTGTGGATCTTCTCAAATATAGTCCCGTTAAAATTTTATAGTCAAATTTAATATATAATTTTTGTATAATTATAAAAACATTATTGTTTTCCAATCAACTCAATCGCTAATTGTTCTTAACCATTCAAAGCATTTTGATATTGTTTGATAATTTTACATATTAAACACATTTGCCTTTATTTTGGCATTCCATTACAGACTCAATTAAGATCCTGCTAACCACTCTGGTGGCCCTGCATCCATGTGAACGATGAACGACGGTTATATCCGAGCACTCTGTGTCAGGTTGTCCGCTGTTGTGTTCTTAGTTCGTGGTACATGGAGAAGATCCAAGTAATTAAAGCACTCTTGTAGACGCTTGATGTCTTCCAAATATGATGCAAAGCAGGAAATTCTGCTGGTTCAGAAATCATCTCCAGTTTTTTACCAATTGAAACAATCTGTTGCAAAAGTTACCTGAAACTTCATTAAGTTCCTCATATATTCTATTTCTCAGATGAGGGCTTCAATTTCTGCATGGAGGGGTACGGCCTATTATACATAGATGTAAATTGGGTTTCAAAAGCAAAGATTTTATCTTTATGTTCTTTTCTGCCTCCAAATTTTGGTTTGTCCATCGCACTGAAAATGGTGATTGGAGAAGAAAGTCTTTTTCTAATAGTATATAATGTGTAGCTAACTATATATGTATGGCACTTTGAAGGAAAAGCTAAAAAATGATTTGATGTTCAATAGAGATTTTTTTTTTCTTGTGAGGTGTGCACGTGTTGAGTTTTAGATAAGATTAGCGATAGTGTTACGTTTGTGAAGGGATCCTAGTCTAGAGATAAACATGTTTCAAAACTGCATGGTAACTGACTAACTGTTAGATTTCAAGCTGAAGCAAATCGGGTTTTAGATGTCATAATACGTTGGAACTCCACGCATCTGATGATCCGTAAGATATCGAGTTTAAGGACGTCTCGCATACCTTGGAGAGGTAGATATGCGTTATAAAAACTTTCAAACTGAATTAGAGTGGGAAAAATCAGCACAATATTGCGAGCTCTTAAAAGTTGAGGTTAGAAAGCTCATTATGTTCATCATATCCCACAAAAAACTTGATTTTGTGAAAGTGTGGTTGAATATAATGTAATCATGAAAACTATGAAGATCAGTTTATTGACGAAATTGTAGATGATATTAATAAAAAATATGGCAAGTATTGGGAAAAATCAACATTCTAACAATTGGGCAAAATACTTGATCTTAGATTGTCTCCTGTTGACATATTTTAATGTTGAAGTCTTTTGTGTGAGATAGCTAATGTCTTTATAGTATTGTTATTTTGTTGTAATTGGTTGTATGTTGTCAGTCAACTAATGTCACTAACATTGTTATCTTGTTGTATTATTTTGTATATATAAATTTTTGTGAATTTTATAAATATGAAATATACAAAAATGTTGTGTATATTGTGAATATAAAATATGCAAATTAACTATAAGAAATAATGTTTAGCACAAAAAAACTATAAAACAATAATTGTGGTAATAACTACAAAGTGATAGGTGATAACTAAAAATAACTGTAAATAATATTCACTCGTTTGTTTTGCCGTCGCAGGTGTATCCGTTCCAGCGGTACCGGAGGGAAAGAAGGTCGCCGAACGAGTGTTTGATCTGCCAGTTGAATGTCGCCAAGTCACCCATCTTCTGAGTCGAGAAGTTCTCGGTCGCTGCAGCATTTGGGGTAA